>QANT01006546.1:0-44233 GCA_003254885.1 Purshia tridentata
GTTTTCAATTGGTGTAAACTGTGAAATAAAAAATGTAAACTATAATTAAAAATATAAACTGAAATTGTGAACTAAAATTGTAAAATGAAAATACAAGATTGAAACTGTATAATGAAGTTACAAAACGAAACTGAAACTGCGACTTTTTTAATGTGTTAATTGAAACTGAAACTTGAAAACTGAAAAAGAAATGAGGGTTTTTTTCTATATAAGATTATTATTTTTTCTTTTTTATTTGATCTTCTTAGAAGGGTGTACTCAATTTGAATTCTAAAGGATTTTAAAAAATTTTGGTTAATGTATATGTATAAAGAGTCAAGGACTAATTCTAGAATGAGGTCTTTTTTCAAATGTGACTCAAAACCCAGGCCTTGCTCACCTTGGGCTTGGGCTGGCCCTGCCACTAACCAGTGACCACAACAAACAGCAATATCACAACTACAAATTCCTTACTATTGAGCAAAAATTAGAAACCAGTACTAACACATGGTTATTAGTTTTTTTTTTTTNTGGTTATTAGTTTTTTTTTTTTTTCGTAGAAAGGAAGTAGACAAATAAGAGAGAATGGAAAGAGAGAGTAGACAATTTAGTCTGCCCATACAGGTAATTGGTTTGCAGCCACTTCACCCAAATCAACGTGATATCTCTGAAAATCAAATTAAATCTGCAAAAAAGAAAAAACGAAATTCAAAAAAGAAACTCACTTTTTGAATGGAAAAAATATAGTTGAATCAAAAATAGAAATAACAACCCAATCCAACATATTGAACTCCCCCAATTTTAAAAAATAAAAACGCACACCCAGAAATTTATCAATTTCCTTTATGTGTATCTCTTTCCAACTCTCCAAGACCTCCACTTCCTTTAAGCAAGGAGTTAAATTTCGGTTTTGTGGAAAATTTCGATGGAAATTTCGACGGAAATTTCGACAGAAATTAAACGAAAATGACGGAAATTACTAGTAAAATACGGAAATTTTGAATGAAACTTTACCATATGTTTATTTAACATATTATCTACTACTTTGATAAAAAACATTGAAGAAACTAAATTATATAATGGGTTTCATATGATATAAGATGAATATAATGCGCGCTGGAGACAAATACTGTACAAAAAATGGTTCACTAATTAATAATTACATATGTTTTATTGAATAAATGCCTTAGTTTTATTTATACTATAATTTTGAATCATAAATTAAACATAAATAATCATATAATAACTTGATTTGAATTTTATTAAGAATGNGGCTGTGGAGAAGAAGCTCTGGAAAAGTCAAGAGTCGTGATGGCTTTGTTACTTGAATAATTGAGACTCCTGGACGATGGGCCTTTATTTTTACTTATTTTATTTTTTTTCCTTATTTACTTTTTCTATTTACTTTGCCACACGAGAGGAGCTTAGCTTCTCCAAAGACTTCAATATATTATTCTCTCTCTCTCTCTCTCTCTCTCTCTCTCTCTCTCTCTCTCTCTCTCTTTCTTTCCCCCTTATCTCGCTATCTCTCTGGAAAGCACTCACAGCCCTGGAGAGCTCTATTTATTTAGATTTCAGACATTGGGCAAGGATTAAAGAAGAGCTTGGATACCCAAAATGGAAACGAAACCTCATGCTGTTCTGGTTCCCTGGCCAGCACAAGGTCATGTTAACCCTGTTATGAGATTTGCCAAGCTCTTGCATTCGAGAGGCTTCCATATCACTTTTGTCCACACAGAGTTCAATTACAACCGTTTGATCCGATCAAGTTCAATTACAACCGTTTGATCCGATCAAATGGCCCTGATTCTGTAAAGGGCTTACCTGATTTCAGGTTTGAGACTATACCTGATGGAACGCCGCCACCAGCAAATCCAGATGCAACACAAAATGTTCCTCTGGTAATTCAGGTTCGAGACTATACCTGATGGAACGCCGCCGCCACCAAATCCAGATGCAACACAAAATGTTCCTCTGGTATGTGATTCATTAAGAAGAAATGCTTTTGGTCCTTTCAAAGAGCTCTTGGACAGGCTTGCTTCTCAGCCTGATGTGCCTCCTATTTCATGTGTAATTGCTGATGGAGTTATGAACTTTGCTATTAGAGTTGCTGAGGCTTTGGGCCTTCCTGGGGTTGCCTTGTTTACTTCTTCTGCTTTCTCCTTCGTTGGATATTTGCATTACACCGAACTCATGAAAAGAGGGATTTTTCCATTTAAGAGTAAGTGTTTACATCTCGGATTATAGTACATCTGGGATTATAGGACCCAAGGTTCTTTATTTGTTGTATTTTCATTTTCATTTTGTATGGTAATCTGTTTTTGGGGTCTATATCTTAGAACAAATATGTTTTGCAGATGACAACTATCTCACTGATGGAACACTTGATACCACTGTTGATTGGGTCACTGGTATGGGCAATAACATACGCCTCAAGGACCTTCCAAGCTTTTTCAGATCAACCGATCCCAATGAAATCATGTTCCATTTTATGAAAGACGAAGTAGAGGATTGTCTAAAAGCTCGTGCCTTAATTTTCAACAACTTTGAGGAATTTGAGCAAGAAGCCTTACAAGCTGTCATATCTAAATTCAATTATCCAAACATTTATTCAATTGGGCCTCTTTCCTTGCTGGAACAAAAGCATGTCCCCAAAAACCTATCTGAGTCACTCAATGCAAGTTTATGGAAGCAGGAAGCAAAAGTTTTCGAGTGGCTAGATAGCAGAGAACCCGAGTCTGTTTTGTATGTGAACTATGGATGTGTGGCAGTAATGTCAAGCCAGCAGTTTCAAGAACTGGCATGGGGGATTGCGAATAGTAAGCAGCCATTTTTATGGATTGTTAGACCTGATGTTGTGAAAGATGGACCGGCGATTTTGTCTGAAGAATTTCTGGAGGAGACTAAGGGTAGAGGATTGCTAGTGAGCTGGTGTGCTCAAGAGAAGGTCCTAAACCACCCTGCTGTTGGTGCATTTCTGACACATTGTGGTTGGAACTCTATGACAGAAACTATATGTGGTGGTGTGCCTGTGATCTGTTGGCCTTTCAATGCTGACCAACAAACGAATTGCCACTGCGCTTGCACTATCTGGGGGATTGGGATGGAAATCAACCCTGATGTGAAGCAGGAAGAAGTTTCATCGCTGGTTTGGGAAATGATGAGAGGGGAGAAAGGTAAGCAAATGAGGATGAAGGCTCAAGAATGGAAACAAAAGGCAGAAGCAGCTACTGATGTTGGGGGATCATCTTATAAAAACTTTGATATGCTCATCAAGTTGATTTTTGGTGAAAATTAAGCTATTAAAGAGGCCAGTGAGTCTCTTGATTAGATCTATTCTACATTTTATATGCTACAAGTTGCATGATTTGATGAACACCATCATTTCATCTCAAGTCTTTGAACTTGTTGCTTCTTTTCTGGTTGTTTTCAATTTTCTATGTTTTTTTAGTAAGGATTGTTTCTTGGCATATTCTGTTATANGACCCCTTTGGCAATAAACTATGCATTGGTGTGTGTTTATTTAATTTTAATCCTTTTCAATATATCTAATTTACTGTACATCTGAATGTATAGTGAATTAGTGAATATCAAAGTAATAACTGAAACAAAAGCCCTTGCTTAAACCTATTTCAGAATATGGAAGATGGACTTAGGGTTGAACAAAGTATACAAATGAGGTGGCATGAAACATCCGGTGCTTAGCCAAATTTCATTTTTGGTCTTAAAAACCTGCAAACCAGAAAATAAATAAAACAAAGAGATAATTAGGTTTAGGTCCTTCAAGAAAATAGTTTGTAGACAAATACCGGAAGTGTTTTCAAATTCATAATAAAGTTCTTTTAAATCATAACAAAGTCCTTTTGCTAAGTGCCATGTCAGAATATTAACTACATATCAAAATTTTGATTTTTTAAATTTAATTCTTTTAATATCAAATTATCATTTCTAAATTTTAAGCTAATAATTATCATTATTATGTAGATATTGTTCAACATTATCTTTTGTTTTGTTTAAACAACATTATCTTTTTTTTTGAATTTCATTGTGCTCTCTCTCTCTCTCTCTCTCTCTCTCTCTCTGTATATTACTCACTCGCTCCCTCTATTTGTATTTCTCAGCATCTCTTTCTTTCTCTCTTTCAAAGCCCAGTACCTATACACCACAAAAAATCTTCCTGCCAAAGTTCCAAAGCTTGCATATCAATTATTTATCTAATACATATGTATTGTTGGACAATGGATATTTCTGGTCCATATCCTTTGATATTCCATTATGCGTGCAATTAGGCGTGGGTTCAGTATGATAACCTTACCGAAAATCTAATACCTTGTGTCAATCGTTAAGGGTTAGAATCTTTGTTTTTGGCTTCGATACCATTCTGATGGTAGTCGGTAACCGTAGATTTCTTTATCGATCGGAGAGGAGCAGTATCAGAACGGTATTGGCTTGCAGACAAAGAGAGTGCAAGAGAGAGGAAAAGACACGGAGAGGGAGAAAGGGAAGTTTTTGGTGGTGGTGTTAGTGGGGGTGAGGGTGGGGTGGTGGTGGTTGAGATCAAAGAGAGAAAGGTGGTGGTGGTGGTGGTGGTGGCAGCTGAGATCAAACAGAGAAAGAAAGTTGGTGGTGGTGGCGGCTTGGATTAGACAGAGTGAGAAAGAGAGATGGTGGTGGTGGCTTGGATCAGACATTGAGAATCTAGGAAATGCATGGGTATTAATGTACACAAAGAGAGATGGTGTGGCCGATGGGTCTGAGTATGTGTGTGTTACTCTATTGCGTGAGATTGGGCTTTGTACAAAAAAGAAATACAAGACAAAAAAGGTCCAATTTAAAATGTAAGATGAAGGCCCAAAAGAAAATGCAAGGCCCCAAAAAAAAAAAAAGAAATCAGATTTTCTACAAAAAAAAGAAAACTCAAAGAAAAATAGAAAGAGGATTGGTATCGGTATGGATTGGTATATTGCTGGTATGAGTATATCAATATCATATTGATATCATAATTTATTCGGTACAGTACGACATCAGAGAGATATTGAAAAGTTTAGGTTACAGGTGTTTTTACAGTTTGAATGAGTTGAAACCAGCTAAGGAACAGTTGATTTATTTATACTTTTTTTTTAAAATCCAAATAGTAGGGTTTGTATGCGCCACGTCAGTATTTAACTATTTTTTTGGCGGAAACACTAACGAAGGTACTTAGTTATCGAGATTTCGTAGTTGAGGTATTTTAATGCAACTTTTTGAGCATGAGGTACGAAATTGAAAAGTGATGTATAGTTAAGGTATATAATTGTAATTAACTCAAAATCAATTATATAGCATATATAAGTATATAAGTATATATCCTTATACCCTAAACTATTTATTAATTACTCTATAATGTTATATATAATTAAATACTCAAACCTAATGTCTTTTTTTTTTTTTTTGACTTATTTGACCAAACCCCAATACTAAATTCCTAATGTAGTTTTTGGTTTATTATTTGATTTGGCCAAACCCCAATTAATAATTGAAACCCTCTTATTATTAATTATTTTATGAGAAGTTCTAGAATTTGAAACCCTTTTTTAAAATTGTTTATCCAAACCCCAATCCTAATGTCTTTTCTTTATTTATTTGATTTGGCCAATTGAAACCCCAAACCAAACCCCAATCCTCTATTCAATTTTTTTTTTTGTGCCCACCCAAACCCCAAATAGTTTTTTATATTCTCATTAGTCATTTCTCTCTCCTCCTTCTCACCTTTCTCTTTTCTTTCTCCCCAATCTCTCTATTCTCTCTCTTAGCTCTCCATGCGCCGATCACCATCTCTTGCAAGAAATCTCTTGTTCGCTAGCCAATGGTGACATGACCCATGCCAAATCACTCTAAGACTGTCATGCCCTGACCCTTGGGCACGTGAAAAACTGCCGAAAACTGACAACTGTTTCCTGTGGGCCCTTTTTCTGAAAATGTGAGCCATGAGTATAAAATAATTTACTGAAAACACTGTAACTTTACAAAACAATTCGCATAAAACCAAGTGTAAAACCTTTTACACGAAAATAAAACTGTAAAATAAGTTTTCTGAAACCGCTGCTGGTCCCACTGCCTCGTCTTCTCTCCACTGCCTCCTCAGCTTGCTCAACCTGCAAAACCAAACCCTGCACCCAACCACAGGTGCACTGGGTTTACACACAAACCCAGTAAGCTCACTAGAGCTCGTATGAGTGAAACTACTCAAATTAACAATTCAATAAAATAATCAATTTACAATCCATCTTAATGCCTCAAGCATAGTCAAACCACAAATCACAAATCATAAACCATAACCTGATCACCAAATCCTCTAAACCGATCAAATCCTTTGTGATCCTTAATCTCTAAATATCCTCAATTTAACCTCTAACTGAAAAATCACCTCGAACAATCCACCAGATCCTTACTTGGGATCCAACTAGATCCTTCCATAACTTAAAATCCTCAATCAACGTTTAGAATCCACTAAATCCTCAATTAAAACCACTGATACTTCGATCTCTTCCTTAATCCCTAAATCCTCGAGATCCCCAATCCTAGTTCCGTAACCTCTTAACTAGCAAACAGCAATCAGTCAACCAAGCACAACAATCAAACAAGCAATTGAACTGGAAATTAGTTGAACTTAGGTTCACTCACAATGACCGCGCGAAAAGACCGAATTGCCCTTCGCGTCCTTCGTGGCTCCTTTGCTCGAATTCTAAAATCCGGCAGCACAACGGCATCGGAAATACAATTCCCGAGCCAACGCACCTGTTAAGACCAGACAACCAAAGAAACAAACAACAGTGTTCACGACCAAGCTAGCAAAACACAAAAACGGGCGGGAACCACCACGCACGCGGGTTGCCCGACCCCGGAAAACACACTCGAAAGGTCCGAGAAACTCACCCAAACTCACCCACAAGCTCGGGTGGTTGGCCCGAGGCCAAAAACACAGGAAACGGTCGCTGGAATCGTCACACGCAGCGAGTCCCACAACGGTCAACGGGCGGTCAACTGCCAAAAACAAAAGTTACGTTTAGCTAAAACAAACTACACAGGGACGTAGAGGAGATAGAGGGGATCAATTCTCGAACCTGGGTCGACGGCCAAAAGTGGCCGGAAAAGGAGGAAAAATGGCCGGAAAGCCGGCGGCACACCCACACTCGATCCGCCGTCCACGGCGGTCCCACGGGTCAATCGAACCCACCAACAAGCTGGGCTCGACGAGAGGAAGAGATCTGGGCAGTCGCTGAGCCCCGTCGTCGCCGGAAACGTCGAGATCGCCACCGATCACCCACGGTGCACGAGTTGGAACGCGAGTTTCTGGGTTGTTTCACGGGAAGGCGCCACCACCGGAGGGAAGAAGGAGGCGGCGCGAGCACGGGAAGTTGAAGACCAGGCCGGCCCGCCGCCGGACGCGCCCCCACGCGCCGGCGAAAGGTGCGGCTGGGAGAGAGAAACGCGAGAGGGAGAGAAGTTTCGGGAGAGAGGAGAGAGAAAATTCTGTGCTTTTTGGGGTTTTGGGCTTTTAAAATCAACTTTTTCAAAATTACCAATTTGTCCTTCTCTTCACACGTCCGTAACTTTCAAACCGTAGCTCCGTTCGATGCGTGCTACGTGTCTACGAACTCGTGAGGACGAGACCTTTCCAACAAACCCAAAGTCAACGCGAAAAGTCCTCCCGAACGAAAGTCAACTTTTTGCCCAACTTTAAAAGTCAAACTTTAAAATTTGAAAAACGCCCAAAACGTTTTACTTTCCAAATAAAATCCCGAAAATCTTTAAAAAGCTTTTTTAAAACCACTTTGAAAATGCGGGGTGTTACAAAGACTCTCACATCAACATTAAGTCACTCTTAATATCATGTAAAACAAAAACACTCACACCTCTCATTCGATTTCACCTCTTAGTCTCTTGCCTCTCATGTCTCACTCTCTCATCTTTTTCATCTTTAGGTTTTGATTTTAAATTAAGGTTTATAGTTATGAGATTCACAATGATTTATGGTATTGATTTCTAGGTTTATATTTGATTTATGGTATTGATGTCTAGGGTTTATACAATCCGTCTTTGATTCCTTGTATTGATTTCTAGGTTTGGATATATGGGCATTGCTCAGTATGAATTTGAGATATGGGTTATTCTACTTCCTGATTTGGGTTTTGCTTTTCTTTGATTGTATTGAAGATTTATGATTTAATTGGAATTATAATCCGGAGAAGGAGTTTGAATTGATTCACAATATTGCAGAAGGATTTATAATTTTCGCTTTGATGGGTCTTGTTATTTACTTCAATTTGTGTTGCTTCCTCTCTCTCTCTCTCTCTCTCTTTCTCTCTCTGACTCTTTTAATTAACGCCGAATCAAACCAAATCGGGTAAGGTTTGATTTGGTTCAGTTTTTTGTATCAATTTCACAGAACCGATCAACTAGCATGGTGCTTTCAGTATGGGTGCACGATGTTAGGGGTGAACTGGGCCAATCTGGACCGTGCCCACCCCTAGTACCAAACTATGAATTAGTGCAATCAAAATGTACCAATACACATATTGGTATATTTGAAATATTCCAACTCACCTACAAGTACAATGGAAATGTACCAAACCTATGTATTAAAACAATTAAAACGTACCAGCCCATAGTTGTCTATTTAGGGATAGGTTTGATTAGGTTATAAGTTTTGGGTTTAGAGTACATATGTACATTTAAGTGTACCATCCACGTAATATTTGAAATGTACTAACCCATATTTTTTTCCTAGTCTTTGATTTGTTTTTTTATATATTGTAAACTGATGTATTTTTATTTAATTTCATTGGTGAACACTTTGTGAGATTCTACAATTTTTATCTAAAAAATTGTGGGATTTAAATCTCTTAAATTGTGAAATTTATATCTCATAATTTGTGAGATTTAAATTTTATTAATTAAAGAATAATATTAAGGGGAGTTTTATAATAGGAAATGATAACACTTTTGAACCTCACTCAATTCTTATAAACTAATATAATATTAATTTAAAGAGCAAATGACAACATGTGATACTCAAATTTTATCATTAGTATCACTTTAGTTCATGAACTTGTTTTTATGAATTTTATAGTCCTTGAAATTTCATCCGTGTATCACTTAAGTCCATTCCGTCAATTTCGTCCACTATTTTCATCAATTTTAATCACGTGTCAAGCATGTAAGCCACTTTGAAAGGTAAAAATAGAACTCATCTCCTTTTTTTTCCCCCCAAGTTATATACATGACTAAAATTGATGAAAAAATATATATGAAATTAACGAAATTGAAGAAATTGACTAAAGTGATACACATGTAAAAGTTTATAGACTATTGTTGGGTCCATATCAAAAACTTGCCACGTGTTCGATAGATTGCCTACATGGTAGAAATGAAAAATTGGACGTTGAGTAAATCTGGCTAGCTCTGGCCAAGGAGAATCAAGAAGGGTCGAAGTTAGCTTTTGCTTTAGAGAGGTTGAAGTTTTCTTATCCTCAGTGATATCAATAAAGCTGCATACGCCAAACAACTTTGAACAAGACAGGCTGTAATGGGCTATAAGGGTACATGTGGCAGCCACTCAATGGACCCAAAGAAAGGTCAATCACCTTTACATGTGGCAAAATTTTAGAAAACCCTAGCAGCCAAGATAAAGCATATAAAAGCATGGGTAATTTTATTACATATACCCTTTTAATACCAAAAACACTTTTTTAACCCTTCTTTCTTTTTTTAATCTTTTATAACTTTTTATCCTTAAATCAGAAAAAATTACCCTTGATAAGAAGACCAAAATGCCCACTGTGCCTTATCTTTCACCATTTCTTTGTTATTAGAAAGCAAGTTCCCTTTTCTTTCTCTCATTCTCCTCTGCCAATGGCTTTGAGTGCTACAGGACTCATAAGCCTTCCTCAATTCATGGCCATTCAACTTCTTCTCTTCCCATACCCTCACAATCACCAACCTCTCCCATTTTGGTGGGCCCCAAAACAACCAAACCCACTCACCACTCCTAGAAATGGCAATGCTTCTCTGCTACCAAAGAGCCCTCTAGTATTCCTCCACTGAAGTTCAGCGTAGAAGGTGGGAAGTTGGGTGTAGTTGATTCCGTGGTGGTGGGTGGTGGGATACGTGGGCTCGGCATCGCTTAAGCACTGGCTTCTCTGGGATGAGGGACCCAATAGTTTACACCCTTTCAATAGGGCATCGACACCATGTCGACACACGATGTCTACATTTGCGGCAGTTAGTTAGAATTTCATCTGTCAACACTATGTCGATGCCCTATCGAATGTGTTTTAAAATTTTATATAAACTGGTGTGGATATTGAACCTAATCCTATGCTAAATTATGCATTAGAATAAAGCAGTCTCCACATACAAACTTGTGAATATATGGTATAATTTGTACCTTACAGATTTCTAGTTCAATAACATCACATATTATCACTGAAGTTATAAGGTCCGCAGCTCTTTCCTTGTGATGAGCAATAACACAGCTTGGGGGGGTTGCAAGACTTATTGTCCTATTGCTTTTTACCTTTGTCAATCTCTATACATTCTCATGAAACTATGGTACTATATATGTAGCCTTAAACCTAATATTTAGTAGTTTGTAAGGCACTAATTGTGAAACAATTTTTTTTTTTAATCAATTGAACTATTGTAATTCAATATCAATTTAATAATATGTTGTAATTTCAATTGTTTCTTTTAATTGACATACTTGATAGCACATAATTTACATTCTCAATGCCATACAGAAAAATTTCCTATGGAAAATTTTAAAATATAAAGAAATAATTTGTGATATAAAATAAAGAAAATTGATTAATTTATTCTATCAGAGAGCTCTTTTTGCAATTCTTTCTTGTTATACTTTTGTACAGTTACTAATATGAACAATCATTCTATAGAAAGGACATCATGGTGCCGACAAAATGTCAACATGAAACGGCTGTAGTGTGTGTCGATACCATATCGGCTTCATGCTAGCACTCTGTCGGCATCCACAAATTTTGAAATTCGAGAGTGTCCTCTTTAGAGAAAATGTCACGCCCCGACCCTCGGGCACGTGACTAACTGCTGAAGCTGAAAACTGAAACTGCTTTTCCTGCAACTGAAAGCTGTTCCTGAAACTGTGGGCCCTTTTTATGAAACTGTGAGCCATGAATAATAAAATAATTTTACTGAAACAACTGTAAGTTGCAAAAGTACATTTATAAAAACAAGCTGTAAACTTTTACACGAAAATAAAATCGTAAAATAACTTAAAAAAAAAACACTGCTGGTCCCACTGCCTCGTCTTCTCTCCACTGCCTCCTCAGCTTGCTTAACCTGCAAAACCAAACCCTGCACCCAACCACAGGTGCACCGGGTTTACACACAACCCGGTAAGCTCACTAGAGCTCGTGTGAGTGAAATCTAACTGAAAACCTCAAATTAACTGAAATAAAATAATCAATCACAATCCATCTTAAAGCCTCAAATCACTATCAAGCCTCAAGTCAGAAACACAAATCTTATCCTGATCACTAAAACCTCTAACCAATCAATTCACTGTCCCAAGCTGAAATACTCAATTATCCTCGATTTAACCTCTAAACTGAAATAACCTCGAAACCATCCACGAGATCCTTACTTGGGATCCAACTAGATCCTCCAACCGGGACCCACTAATCCTCGTACAATAACCACTGATCCTTATTTAGAATCCAACTTAATCCTCAATTGATACCCACTGTTACTCCAATCTCATACTTAAGCCTTTAACCTCAAATAACCTTTAACACCTCGAGATCTGCGATCCTAATTTCCGTACCCCTCTTAACTAGCAAACAACAAACAATCACACAAAGCAAACAAGGTAAGAAATTAACTTGACCAAAAAATTAACTGAACGGAATTAAATTGGTCTTAAGTTCACTCACAGTGTTCCGCACGAAAAGACTGAACTACCCTTCGTGCCCTTTGTGGCTCCTTTGCACGGATTCCAAAATCCGGCAGCACAACGGCATCGGAAACACAATTCCCGAGCCGAGCACACCTGTTAAGACCAGACAACCACCAAATTCACAAACAAGCCAACAAACAAACAAAACGAGCGGGAACCACCACACATGGTGGCTGCCCGACTCTCGGAAAAACACTCGAAAAGTTCAGAAGCTCACCCACAGGCTCGGGTGGTTGGTCCGAGGCCAAAAAACTACTGAACGGTCACTAGAACCCCCACACGCGGCGGGTCCCACGACGGTCAATGGGCGGTCAACGGCGGTCAACCTGCCAAAAGTCAAAGTCAAGTTTAGCTGAAACAAACTACACAGGCACGTAGAGGAGATCGAGGGGATCAAAACTCGAACCTGGGTCGACGGCCAAAAGTGGCCGGAAACTGACGAAAACTGGCCGGAAAGCCGGCGGCACACCTAGCTTCGATCCGCCGTCCCCGGCGGTCCCACGGGTCAATCGAACCCACAAACACGCTGGGCTCGACGAGGGGAAGAGATCTGGGCGGTCACTAAGCCTTGTCGTCGCCGGAAACGGCGAGATCGCCGCCGATCACCCACGGTGCACTCTCGGATTCTCGAGTTCTGGGCTGTTTCGGGAGGAGCCGCCGCCACCGGAGGGAAGAGGGAGGCGGCGCGAGCACGGCGAGCCAAACACCAGGTCGGCTTGCCGCCGGACGCGCCCCCACGCGCCGGCGAAAGGCGTGGCTGGAGATGAGGCTCGCGAGAGAGGGAGAAAACTCGGGAGAGAGAGGAGAGAGAAACTGCTGGTTTCTGGGATTCTGTGCCCCTTTTTAAAATCCAACTTTTTCAAAATTACCAATTTGTCCTTCTCTTCACACGTCCGTAACTTTCAAACCGTAGCTCCGTTCGACGCGTGCTACGTGTCTACGAACTCGTGAAGACGAGACCTTTCCAACGAACCCAAAGTCAACGCGAAAACCTTGCCCGAACAAGAAGTCAACTTTTGCCCCCTTTTAAAATCAAACTTTAAAATTTGAAAAATGTCCAAAACGCTTTACTTCCCAAATAAAATCCCGAAAACTTTTAAAAAGCTTTTCAAAACCACTTTTACAAGGTGCGGGGCGTTACAGAAAATCCCTTAATATGAATTACATAATAACCTCTAGTGTAAGGATCAACATCTACCACCTTGCTTGTGTGGATCACAATAACCTCTATAGACCTTAAAAAACGAGCAGATTAGACAATCCAATGAAATAGTACGCAAGATCGAGAAAATATAAGAAGGTTCAAAAGCCAACCTTAAAGGAAGTTTCCCCTTGAAAAATAAAGTAGCTTTCACATTTTTCATACCCAAATATACTAAAACTCCAAGCATGCTTTTTCGGATTTGCTGAAATTGCTTGTAGTTAATCTTTTTATTAGCACTTTGACGAATAAGTCATTGATTGAGCAATTGACAGATGCTCCATGGGAACTTCTTCGGATTTCGAAAAGGATTATTAAATGTCGTCGATTTTTAACTTTTGAACCACAATATGAAATGAGTTCAATAAAATAAGTTACTTTCGAAATACGAACACGGAAATTAATTGAAATTTTCATTTGATTGAAAGAGTCTTTTTGATATTGATTATTCAAAGAATACATTATTCCACTAAAATTAAAATACAAGAGAATTCCGAAATGAAGATATTTTTTATTTCTAGTTCAATTTAAAAATTAATTTTTAAATTGAAATAGTTAAATAAAAACAATTGATACAGTTTAATTCCTAAACTCAATTAGTAATACTTGTAGAGTCCACTTCTTCCCCATACTACGAGCGAAAGGGAAAATGTAAAGACTACCATTAAAGCAACCCAAGCGAGATTTATGATTCAATTTTATGGTTAGTTTGGATTTTTGGGTTTTTGGTTTTTTGGCAATTGCATTTTGCATGCAATTCATAAATCCAGAGCAATACATACTGAATATCTTCTAGTGTTGACATGGTACCGACACAGTACCGATAAGGTGCCGACACACGAAATTAGGATGTTCTATAGCCAATTCATGATGTGTCGACACTGTGTCGGCACCATGTCCGCACTCGCATTCATACTTATTTATTTTCACTCACATTGGATCCTTGTCCATATATATATGTATATATATGCAAAGATATCAGTTCAAATAGCAAATGAACACACACAAAATATGGAGGATAATAGTTTTATTAATTTGGTTTACCATATGAGGTGCTAATTATATTTTGAACTAGATTAAGCACAAGCAAAATATGCGGATACTCCTTTTTGAAGTATCAAAGAAATGCTACTAACATGTAGAAATAATAAAAAACCTATATCTTTTATCTTTCTTTTGTTGCCCTTCATTAAGTTAAATAATAAGTTAAATAAAAAGTATAAAAATATAGAATAAAAATAGATCACTACCTATCACACACCCTCTTTCTTTCCTTCTTTCACATTTTTCCCAGTTGATTTTGATCTAATCGCCCCCCCTATTGTCTTTATGAAACAACCGGAAGACGTCCTATTATGTTCTTTGCTAGGGGTTAACGAAAAATTAAAATTTATTTTTCTACTTTATTAGATTATTAGAAATATATTTTAAGTCAAAATAAATATAATATATTTAAGTAAAAGCCAATTATCCATTCAATCAATATTAATTAGATTGCATGTCGGAGCACTCAAAGACTTTCATTAATATGTATACAAAATATCTTCCGGCCTTTCCGTAACTAAAAATTTAATTTCCGTCCTGCTATCCAATCTAATTCAAGACCCCCGTCAGTAGACACTACATTAGTAATGGAAGGACTATCATATCACGATTTACCCGTTCTTTTTCACTACTATAATCTTTCCTTAAATCCTAGACGCAGGGGGATGCATTTTAGAGAACATAAACCCCAGATACTTAGAATCAAACAAGTATCAAAAGTCCTTTTCCTCCGCTTGCTTCTGCTGGTAAAAATTTGGCAAATTATATCAGCAAAATATAAGAAGGTATTTCGATTCTTTTGGTGATCAGGCGACACCCGGATTTGAACTGGGGAAAAAGGATTTGCAGTCCCCCGCCTTACCGCTCGGCCATGCCGCCAAAACGATACAAAATATATGAAAACATTCTCTTTTTGCCTTCTTTTTTATTGTACTTGTATTTTGAATCCGAATCCCTTTTTACTTAATTCCTTTTCTAAAAGAAATCTTTCTTTTTTGTTTGGAGTGGATCCATCCCTTCGATTGATTGTATAGTATCTTAAAACACACAATATCTAAAAATTTCCCTTACCTTTTTTCTATTGAAAAAAAAAAAAAAAAATTGGATTTTTCCGTCACAAAAGCAAAAATTCAGAACAAATTGGAACCGTTAACTATTAATTCATGAATAGTTTTTGAATTTGAATCTAAAATTTCGTTTCCTTAATGATATAAGAAAATCAAAATTGATACATAACTAATCAGTATTGATTTTTTTTATTGAAAAAAAAAATACTTCTCAATTTCAATTATAACAGCAATTATGGGTATATGTAAATCCCAGAACATAGATTGGTACACAATATTATCTAATTGGGTATCTTATCTGTATAAGATGCCCATAAGTAATTTTCAGGAAATTATCATGCTTCAATTTTTACAATTTTTCTTTCCTTGACTAGAAAATAGAAATTCTGATAGAGAGAGCATTACATGTGCTGTTCCGAATAGAGCGGGATGCGTATGTATATATAGATAGCTATAGTTAGATCTGCACATGTTTATTTATTTATTAATAAAAATCCGCCTTCTTATAATTTTTGTTTTATCACCAAAATAGAACTAAATACACGTCAAGTAAGTGCTTATTATTCCTCGTCTACAAATATCCAAATTTTTATACCTAATACTCCATAGATAGTTCGAACTGCATAGGAACAATAATCAATTTTAGCTCGAATGGTTTGTAGGGGAACCCTACCTTCTCTGATCCATTCGACATGTGCAATTTCTTTTCCGTCGATACGACCCGCAATTTGTACTTGAATTCCTTTTGTACCTGCCTGTTCAGTTAATTCAATAGCTTTTTTNATTGGTACACAATATTATCTAATTGGGTATCTTATCTGTATAAGATGCCCATAAGTAATTTTCAGGAAATTATCATGCTTCAATTTTTACAATTTTTCTTTCCTTGACTAGAAAATAGAAATTCTGATAGAGAGAGCATTACATGTGCTGTTCCGAATAGAGCGGGATGCGTATGTATATATAGATAGCTATAGTTAGATCTGCACATGTTTATTTATTTATTAATAAAAATCCGCCTTCTTATACACTTCAATTATACACTTCAATCATATTCTACAAATTATACTAAAAAAAATAGGTAAAAATATCTCTCTTCTCTGCGAATTTTTTTTTTTTTTTAACAATTAACCAATGAATCCACGAAAAACGTTAAGTACTAAAAATTCTATATTGTTTCTGATTATTATGTCTTTGTCTCATTATCTCATTGAACAGATCAAATCCTGAATACATTTATGGTATCCAATCGGATTGGAATACGGAATATCATAATAATGGTATAAATTGAATCACTTTTCTTTTTGATATTCTATAAAAAATTCCATAAGTCTAAGTAGAATTTATGTATAATTTATCAATTCCTTTCCATCTGTTGCAAATTCCAATTTGAGTAAAAAAATTCTATTTATTCCTCCGTTCATACGTATTTCATACATTCCATATATTATGGAGTTAGGTAAAATTTCATGTGATTCAGTAAACAGAATATAAATTCCATCATTGCTAGATCGAATCCATATGGTTCGATGAAGAATGAGCAAATAATGGGGTTTTGTCTATAAATATAAACGGAAAAAAAAATGCTTGGGGGTGAAAATGAGGCAATATCCTTTCCATCTGTTGCAAATTCCAATTTGAGTAAACAAATTCTATTTATTCCTCCGTTCATACGTATTTCATACATTCCATATATTATGGAGTTAGGTAAAATTTCATGTGATTCAGTAAACAGAATATAAATTCCATCATTGCTAGATCGATCCATATGGTTCGATGAAGAATGAGCAAATAATGGGGTTTTGTCTATAAATATAAACAGAAAAAAAAAATGCTTGGGGGTGAAAATGAGGCAATATCTACAATACCTGGATTTAATCAGATACAATTTGAAGGGTTTTGTAGGTTCATTGATCAGGGCTTAACAGAGGAACTTTATAAGTTTCCAAAAATTGAAGATACAGATCAAGAAATTGAATTTCAATTATTTGTGGAAACATATCAATTGGTAGAACCATTGATAAAAGAAAGAGATGCTGTATATGAATCACTCACACATTCTTCGGAATTATATATATCCGTAGGATTAATTTGGAAAAACAATAGGGATATACAAGAACAAACAATTTTTATTGGAAACATTCCTCTAATGAATTCCCTGGGAACTTCTATAGTAAATGGAATATACAGAATTGTGATCAATCAAATATTGCAAAGCCCTGGTAGCTATTACCGGTCAGAATTGGACCATAACGGAATTTCAGTCTATACCGGCATCATAATATCAGATTGGGGGGGACCAAACCGGAATAGGGTTATATACATTCTAATTATGAGAAGGGGTCATTCGAGCGTATCTAAATAGGTACTATGTTTACATATGGATCCCTACGTCGTTACATTCCATTTAGGATTAGGAATAGGCATAATCGGACCTGCTTTTTACATATCTCTCGTTATTTGGGATGGGACCCTATTCACCTCACCTCTTTGGGCTTCTATTGAATCGAGAAATCAATTTGACTGTCCATCTTTTTGATATAATAAATAATATTTTTGATATAATATATATAAGGCATCCTCCGGATAATTCAAATCTAAGCAATTGGATGTCTGACTCGGGACTATATGACATGACTGATCAATAGAAATACTCTAACACTCCACCTTTGCGTTGTCATATATTCCATACATCGCACTGGATAGATATCATATTCATGGAATACGATTCAAGATGCCTTGGTGGTGAAATGGTAGACACGCGAGACTCAAAATCTCGTGCTAAAGAGCGTGGAGGTTCGAGTCTTCTTTAAGGCATAATATTGAATATTGAGAATGCTCATTGACTTGGAATAAGTTCGGCAGCGGATCACGAAATCTTGGTGATCTTCTCTATCTAATGAATGGGGAGTCTGCGTTGAAATCGTCCGCCCAACACCCACCCCCCGAGTATATGCTTCAACAGGAATCGCACAAGGGTAGATTGATACAATTGAAACCTCCGGTAAAATGCCCACCCGTAACCCAGCAGATAAAGTACATTACATAGTCCGTTTTAGGGATTGGCGACTTACCCATTCAATGACTTTGGCACTGGACGTTCCCAAAATGGGTACTGTACTATTGGGTCGGGTGAATTCAATAATAGATGCCTGTTGGCATTCCAGCCTTCCTTCTCCTTTTAGGGCCTATCCAAGAGAGAATCCAGTACTTCTTGGTCATGAATATCTGAATAGGACGAACCGCCCCGTGGATATCTTTGCTTTGGAACAAAACAATTATAATTAGTCGGTCAACTGGAATGTGCATTATAGATATAGGGGATCTTTCAATTGAGAAGATCCGTCGACCTGAGACGAAGAGAAATGTCTATCTATTTTATTTAGTTATTCAGTTAAACCATTGAGTCATTATTGTAGCAAATAGCAACAACCATTTCATCCGACATGTGTATTTTTGATTTTCCAATGGATTTACATCTTTCATTAATGGAAATTTTTTGATGTAGTGAGTAATAGCTCTGGTTGTTCGCTGTTCAAGAATTCTTGTTTAGGCAGTTCATACCATCTGTTGATGCTAAAATTATTGCTGGGCCTAATTTTAACAATTAACAATGAATCAATCAACTACAAGCCCACCACTCGAACGTTGCGCTTGCTTCGAACTTCTTCGTCTCCTTGAATTGTTGAAATCTCCCGTGGGGTGTACCTGCAATGACACTCCGATGCCAAAATGAATGAAATAATTCTTAAGTGTTTCTTAGTATATCTTTTTCTTGCTTTGTTTTTTCCCCGTTCCTTTTCATGGGATCGCAACCTTTTTTATATAGCAAAAGATAATCCTACCGTTACCTTCGCGCCATTTTCTTCCCGTTATTCTTCTTTAATACACTTGATCGTTGGTGCTTTTACCCGAGTCCGTGGGTCATTAAGGTTGGGATAAAAAACGGGCTATGCTTTTAAGATAAAAGATATTACCGTTTTCAATTTTGGGTTTTGATTCACGTGGGCCTTTTGGGCCTCAGTATGTGGTTTGGCTTCTCTTTTTCTGGGCCTGGTTATGCCTTTGTTTTGGGCTTGGGCCCAATTATTTCTATCGCCCACAATGCCCCCTTTTTTCTCTCTACCTGCCACGTGTCATGCTCTGGCTGGTAGAGGGAAAAAAATGACGGCGTAAGGCAAAAAGGTGCTTTTTGTTTGTTTCGAGGCGCGTCTTTTCGACCTCTGCCCTTCTCGAACCCCTGAGCTTCCCCAGCCACTAATTTTCGAATTCCTCTGTTCTATTTAAACCTCACTTTTACCTTCATAACTTACGATTTCCTGGTTTCCACAGTTCCTCTCAAGAACAAAACTTCTTGTGATCTCACGCCTTTTCGTTGTTTGCCCGAGGTCTTCGGTGACTCCTTGTCCGTTCTTCTCCTTTGCTCTCGCGTAAGTCCTTCTTTCCCTTTTACTATGGGTAAACTTACTCAGCTTGTTTATTACTGGGATCCATCTGTAGAACAGCTTAAGAAAATAGTTAGGGATTACGAGATTCCTCCCACTGTCAAGGTTCAATCCCTTCCAGAAAACTGTAGTGTAACGACCGGGGAGGGTATTCCGGAGGGATCGCTAGTGATTTCGGCCGATTCCCTTCAATATGTCAGATTTCCCCTTCACCCCCTCTTCCATGTTATTCTCCACAAAATGGGTGTTCACCCTCTTCAGCTAAATCCCAGTTGCTTCCAACTGATTTCTACTCTTCTGGGTTTTGGGCTTTCCGTGGGGGCGGCCTTCGGGTTCGTTGACTTCTTCTTTTGTTATAAGTGGAGTAAGGTCAACGAACTCGATGGGTCTTGTACCTTCTATTTCACTCCCAAACCCGATGCCCCTAAGCTCTTTCATGATCGCCCTACTTCCCATTGCGGTTGGAAAGGTAGACCGGTGATGTTGACCGGCGAGTGGGCTGCCCCCGAACTCAGCAATGTGCCACTCCCAACTCGCTTTTCCCATTCTCCTGGTATTCCTCACTTCGATGAATATCATCATCTTGATACTGATGTCATTTGCCAACGTTTGTCGATCACTAACATTCTTCGCTTTCTTTTTCCAGATAAATCTTGTTTTACAGAGGCCAGGTTAGTTCACGATAGGTTGTTGGCCCTTAACGCTCACTTCGAACTTGGGAATCCGAAGCACAGTATTGGCTGGTTCTCTACGCCTCAAGTTCTCCACCGAATCAGTTCCCAGCGCCAGTCCATCATTTACGCGCCTTATTCCGAGGAGAAGCGCTCAGGTTTCGAAGGCTATTCTCCCCGAGACTTTGTGGGTGGTTTGATTCTGCGTTCGGAGGACTTGGCTTTGACCAGTGACGGGAGGAAGAGGATCGAACAGCTGAGAGCAAAATTCAGGGCTCAGGTCGACGCTCTTTCGGTGGACTCTGAAGAAACTGCTTCTGACACTGAGGGGATCGATATGCAGCGTAGAAAGCTCGAGCTTGCGAAGGACCCCATCCTCGAGAAGAAAAGAAAAAGAAATGATGCGAAGGCCCCTCCAAAGGCAAAAGTGGCGAAGATCGCTTCGATGGTCGAGGAGGGACCTGTTCACGATGTTCAGGCGCCTTGACAGCTGCTGCTATCGACCCACCCCCTTCAACGGCCGCAACACAAAGTCCGCCTCCTATGACTGCCTCTTCTCCCCCTCGAATTGCGAGTTCGAGTGCTCGACCTACCGCTCCCCTTCCCCCGTTTATCCCTGACATGAAGAGGTCCAACGGAACCCGAGTTCTGCTGAGTGACACTGCCATTCATGATGAAAGCACCGCGATCGCCATAACAAGGGGTTGCGTGCTCCCAAGAGATGCCGCTGGGATCACTCAGATGAATGATGGGGCTCTTATCGCCGCAACTCACGTAGCCAGTTATACGGTAATTAGCTCTTCGATATTTAACTTTTCGAACACTTCCTTTCGCGCACTGACTATCTGTCCTTCTTTTGCAGATAAATGCGTTAAATGTGGATTTGACTAGTGGCCTGCTGGCGGTAAAGCATGAGCTTCGCCAGGAGGCTGAAAAAGGGGAGGCTGCCAGGAAGAGGTTTGCTGACGCCGAGGCGCTGCTTTCTCAAGTTAAGAAGGAGCTGGCAGAGGCAAATGCTGGTCGATGCAGGGCCGAAGAGGATAGGGATCTGCACGCAGAGAATTTTGAAGGTGCACAGAAGGAACTCAAGACTTCTAGGGCTCGGGTGGCTGAGTTGGAGAAGGAGCTGGCGGTCGAGAGGGCTGAACGCCAGGCTGAGTTCGATGATTGGCAAAACCTGATTGGCATTGATCGAGCTCGGTTTTTCAGGCTTGGCTGGGTTCAGAGGGCTGAACCTGAAGATGGTCGTCTATACGAGGGTCCTAAAGCTGTGGATGCTCTTCAAGGGGTCAAGGAGCCATATGACTACCTCCTTGGGATGCGTCCAGGCGATCGGGCCCCTGCCTCGAGCCCTTCTTCTAATGACGAGGTCGTTGAAATCCCAAACGAGAATCCTTCCTCTGCCCCCGGTGCTGATGCTTTTGTGCCCCCTTCGTCTTCGGAGATCGATGCTTCCAATCCCCTGCCCGAGAAATAGCTTTCTTTTCTTTCTTTTTATTCTGTTTGGTACTGAATATTTTTGAAACTCAATTCTCTAATTTTGGGTGATTAATTTAATTTTGGTAATTCCTTCGAATTTTGAGTTTTATGCTTTAACTCTGTTGATTTCGAAATTCGAATTCCATTTACTGAAATTAAAACACAAAGCGTAACGTAAAACCCTTGAGATATTATCCGTATTTAATGACAACATAAAGTTCGCATTCTAGGAAATTATTCTAAGTATAAATACCTGTTCTTTCTTACCCTTGATTTCACGAAAGTTGTGCTTACTGTGCATTGCTTTGAGATATTCATGGCTAAAGATCGTAAAATCAAACTTCATCTCGAGCTTCGGGCGAGCAAAAAGAGAAAAACAATTGCTTCGTCTGAGCTTTCTGTTTCCTTGAGTTCTTCGGGTTCGGCGGACTCGAAGGCTACTAGTCATTCCTCGAAGTCACGTTCTTGCTCGAGTACTGGTGGAAATGAGCCCAGGAATGACATCTCCAAACCTTCGTCCTCAATAAGGAGTCCTCGTTCACTACGATCGACTCGATCTCCCCTTCTGAATCGACCTCATTACTTTAAGGCTGGGCCTTCGAGGAGAAGTGTTGATTCGATCCACTCTTCAAGGATCCTCCTCGAATGTCGTCTTCGTGATGCACGTTTTGACTTGACTGTAGCTAGTCGTGAGGTGGATCGTCTGAAACAACTTCTCTATGAAGCGCGCTGTTTTACCAGTTCAGCGCATTCCACGGGTTTTCAGGATGGTTTCACCCAGGGGTGCGACTATTTCAAGTCAAAAGCTCGTGCACTTTTTCCCAATCTGGATTGGGAATGCCTGAGCGAAGAGGTGGTTATTCCCTGAAGGGCTCTTTCAGTTTTGAGCCGTTGTCATTCGTGCATTTCCTTTTGTAGTCTGTTTTTTATTCTAATAAAAGATGAAACCTTTTTTTTTTTTTTTTTTTTTTTTTTGTATATATTCACTGCAAATGCACTTCCTCGAACGCCTTCTTTCGAACGTTCTATATTTCAATTGTTGCCATATTGCGCTCGTAATTTATGAACGTCTTATTTCGATCATTCATTGTACCGGTCGAAGACGTCCTTGGTATGCATGCATGTCACTTACTAAAGCATTCAGTGCTTCGTACGTGATTTCTTCGAACGCCTTCTTTCGAGCATTCACTGCTGCGATCGAAAACGTCCGAAGCGTACGTGTTTTCTGGTGCGTCATTCTTTCGAGCATTCAGTGCTTCGATGGACGTTGTCACGTGTACGCAATTTTTTCGAACACCTTTTTCGAGCATTCACTGCTTCGTCCAAAAGCGTTTGAAGCGTATGAGGATGCATTTCTCTGAACGTCCTCTTTCGAACACTCAAGTCACATATCACATTCCAAGAATAATACGTAATTCTTATTGGGGTTCATAAATTGTTATTAACATTGTCGAACACTGTAACATAAGTAAAAAATTTCAAACGTAATATTTTTTCAAATGAATAGCATTCCAAGGTCTCGGCAGTTCCTTCCCAGTCCGGAGTTCTCGAAGTTTGTAGGCCCCTTTTCCGAAGACTGCCATGACTTCGTAAGGGCCTTCCCATACTTTTTTGAACTTTCCAGATTCTGGTAGTTCCCCCGATTTAGGTCCTTGGTCCATAATTCGTTTCAAGACCCAATCTCCAATTCTAAAGGTTTTATGGCGTACCTTCTGGTTGAAATGTCGAGCTGCCACGCTGTGATAGTTTGCCAACCGAATTGATGCCGCCATCCTTTTTTCTTCCGCAAGGTCCAGAGTGTGTCGAAGTCGAATGGCATTTGATTCCTCATCTTCGGCTGATAATGTTCTTGTGGTTGGCAATCCTATCTCAGTGGGGATTACTGCTTCTACTCCGAAGGTTAGGGAAAACGGTGATTCACCAGTTGGTCTTCGTTTACTGGTTCGATATGCCCACAGAACGTGATGGAGTTCGTCGTGCCACTTCCCCCTGGCCCCTTCGAGTCGCCTTTTGATATTGTCGAAGATTGTTCTGTTCGTCTTTTCTGCTTGTCCATTTTCCTGGGGGTAACTTCGAGAGGAGAAATGGAGTTGAATTCCCTTTTCGGTACAAAATGTTTTAAACTTCTTATTGTTGAAGGGTGTGCCATTGTCCGTAACTATGGCTCGTGGCACTCCGAAGCGACATATGACATTTCTCCAAACGAAACGAACGACAGTGGTAGCATCGATCGCTCCGTAAGCCTCTGCCTCGACCCATTTGGTGAAGTAATCCGTCAAGAGGAGTACATTCCTCTTTCCTCCAGGGGCTGTTGGTAATGGTCCCACAATATCCATACCTCACCTTGCGAACGGCCATGGCTCCCATGTCGAATTTAACTCCTCTGCCGGTTGCCTGCTTATGGGCGCGTAGCGTTGACACTGGTCGCATTTCCGAGCGTAAACTTCTGAATCTTTTGCCATGTACAGCCAAAAGTATCCTTGCGTCAGTGCTTTGTGTGCTAAGCTTCGTCCTCCAGCATGGTTTCCACATGAACCGTCATGAATCGTTGAGAGCAGCCATTCAGCTTGAATTGGGTCAAGACAGCGCAACAATGGCCTTGAAAAGGATTTTCTAAACAACACGTTATCGATCAAAACATACCTGGCCACTCGCATTCTGAGTTTCCGCGCTTCGGCTGGATCCGTTGGTGCTGTACCAGAACGAAGGTATTCTATCAGGGGCGTCATCCAATTCGTTCCAACTTGACTGATCATCAAGGTAGCTGGCTCCTCTGTAATGCTGGGCGTGCATAACTGTTCGATCCTAACAGATCGAAGCCCATCCGAAGTTGAGGCTTCGTACGCTAAGTGATCTGCTGCCTGATTTTGTTCTCTGGGTACTTGTGAAAAGGTCACCTTCTCGAAACGAGAAGTTATTTCTGTTACCAGCTTCTGATATGCCCCCATCTTTTCATCCCTAGTAACGTACTCTCCATTTACTTGGTTCACAACAAGCTGAGAGTCACTGTAGACCCTAAGAACTTGAGCCTTGACTTTTTCCGCAATTCGTAAACCATTTACGAGGGCTTCATACTCTGCGACGTTGTTCGAAGCTGGGAAGTCCAACCTTAAAGCAAATTCCAAATCGAATCCATCCGGGGTTCGTAAAATTATGCCTACTCCTGCCCCCAACGCATTCGAAGACCCATCCACGTACAATTCCCATGCATTTTCTTCCTGGTCTTCTTCGAACATGTTTAGGGGTTTATGTGCTTCAACTAAGAAGTCTGCCACTGCTTGCCCTTTACGGGCTGTTTGCGGTTTGAACTCTATGTCGAATGCCCCCAGTTCGATGGCCCATTTCATCATTCTTCCGGAGAGGTCTGGTTTGGCAAGAATTCCCCGAACGGGTTGGTTGGTGATCACTACTATTTTATGCCCTTCGAAATATTGCCGAAGCTTCCTTTTTGCAGTGACGAGGGCCAGGACACACTTCTCCGAAGCGTTGTATCTAGTCTCTGCTTCCACGAGGCTCTTGCTTACATAGAACACTGGATGCTGTTGACCATCTCGTTCAATGATTAATGCTGCGCTTACCGCGAATTCTGAGACCGCTAAGTATAAAAATAGTACTTCCCCTGGTTCGGGAACTGCAAGGATGGGAGGATTGGCCATGTATTCTTTGATTTTCCTCAACGCTTCTGATTGCGGTGTTCCCCATGATCCTCCCTTTTTAATTGCATGAAAAAATGGCTTGCACCTATCCGTTGCCCTTGAAATAAATCTACTTAACGCGGCAATCCTTTTTGTTAAAACCTGCACTTCCCGAACTGTTCGAGGTTCTTCCATTTCTTGGAGAGCCTGGACTTTGCTTGGGTTGGGCTCGATCCCTCGTTGGCTAACGATATACCCCAAGAACTGTCTGGAAGAAACACCGAACGCGCATTTCGTTGGGTTTAATCGCATCTTGTACCTGCGGAGGACTTCAAATGTTTCTTTTAAGTCAACATGATGGTCTTTTCTTGATTTGCTCTTCACAACCATTTCGTCGATGTATACTTCCATGGTTCTCCCTATTTGATCTTTGAACATCTGGTTGACGAGTCTCTGATAAGTCGATCCTGCATTCTTGAGGCCGAAAGGCATTACTGTATAACAATATAGTCCCCGTTCAGATATGAAGGCTGTCTTCTCTTGATCGTCGATCGCCATTGGGATTTGGTTATATCCGGAATACGCATCGAGAAAAGTCAGTTGTTCGTATCCGGCAGTGGCGTCTACCATTTGATCGATCTTGGGGATCGGGTAACAGTCTTTTAGACATGCTTTGTTCAAATTGGTGAAATCAATGCATACTCTCCATTTGCCATTCTTCTTTTGGACTACTACTACGTTCGAAATCCACGTGGGGCACCAGACATCCCTTATGAACCCTAATTCGAGGAGTCGATCGACTTCGTCGCTTATCACCTTATTTCTTTCTGGTGCGAATCTTCTTTGCCTTTGCTGATATGGCATCATGCTAGCATCGACATTTAGCCTATGGCACGCTATGCTTGGATCAATCCCTGGCATATCCACGTGTGACCATGCGAACACATCTTTATTCGCCCGAAGAGTTTCGATCAGACGCGTTCGCTCTTCTTCTTTCAGGAGGGTACCCACCAACACTGTCTTGTTTGGCTCTTCCTGATCCAATACTATCTAAATTAGTGGTTCAATAGTCATTGGTTCAGCCGTGGATTCTTCCTGGGTTGGTGGATCCTCCTCTAATTGCTATTTTTCTTCGATCCCTGCAACTTCTTTGCTTGATCGAATTCCCATTGTAAGGTGATAGCATTTCTTTGCCATAGCCTGATCACCTACAATGTCGACGGTTCCTTTCCCATCCGCAGAAACACATCTCATAATTAAACACCGAGTAGATGCCTCACCCTCCATCCTCCATATCCAATCTCTGCCCATAATCACATTATATGCGGAAGGAGAATTGATTACCACGAAGGTTGTGAACAGCGTCTTCCCTGCTGCGATCACCGGCAAAGTAATTTCTCCTACGGGGGTTATCTGACTGCCTTCAAATGCCAGAATTGGGGTCTTATTTTCCTTTAAATCTTCATCTCGAAGCCCCATCTGCTTGAACGTGCTATAATACATGATCTCTGCACTGCTCCCCCCATCGATCATAACTCGGTGTACTCTAGAGTTTCCAATTTGCAGAGTGACGACGAGTGCGTCTTTGTGGGGGCATTCCAACCTCTCTAAGTCTTTCCGAGAAAATTGGATGACCCCTTCCGCGTTTCTCTGGGCTGCTGCTTGTGCCGATGCCGAGCTGATTTGATTCACCCTTTGCGCTTTTTCCAGTTGACATTTTAAAGTGCGCCTTTGTACAGACGATCCTTCGGGTGGCTCGCATCCTCCATGGATAGAATGTATCTCATACAAGACAGGCTCTACTTGGGTCATACCGCTGTTCTCCCTCTGAGGATTCTCCTGGGGTTGAGTTGGGCCTACCTGGTAATGAGTTAATTGCCCTTTACGTATCATAGCCGCAATTTGTCCTCTTAAATTGAAGCATTCTTCAAGTTCGTGCCCGAAGTCGTTATGGAAATGACAGTGCTTCGATTTATCCCTGAATTCTGGCTTGGTCTTTATCGATGAGGGTTCTCGAAAGATACCCTTAGCCTTGTTGTCGTGGTAGATCTTTGACACGCTGCAGGTGAGCTTAACGTTTGCTAGTGGATCTTCGAACCGGGAGTTTCGCCTTCCTCTTCCTTTCTCGCCATTCTTACTCTCACTCACTTGCTGCGGAAGCGGGATGGCGTTAACTCGTGTCGTTTCGACGTTCGCCGGTTTGTTCTCTGTTTTGCCTTCTTGAACTACCAACACTCGTCTTCAGTTGGTTGTATCCTCTTCGAGGCGGATGAAAGGCTCCGCTTGGGCAATGCACTCCCTCATATCATACGGTGGGTGCATGATAATGTTTTCATGCAGCTTCGATCCTGCTAGCAGTCCTTCTTTAAACGCCGCAGTGACTGTCTCCCTTGGACAGTTGTATAGTGACGACATTTCTACTATGAAGCGGGATAGGTAATCTTTCAACTTCTCATTCTTTCCCTGCTTCGTGTTGAACAAAGTGGTGATGTCCTTTTTCCTACGTTGGTTGCATATATACTGCGATATGAAAACTTCGCAAAGTTCAGAAAAGCTCTCGATGGTCCCTGTTTTCAATTGTCGGAACCACGTCAATGCAGAGCCAGTCAAACTCGATGGGAAGAGTTTACACTGCAAAGGCTCATTCTCCACTTCCAAGACTAGCTGTTGTTGGTAGTGGTAGATGTGATCCATAGGATCTCCAGTTCCGTCGAACAGCTGAAACTTTGGAGTTTGGAATTTTTCTAGCCTTTTCGCAGCCATAATTTCGTCGGAGAAAGGCGACCGGCAAATTCCCCGCGCAGCCTCGATCGCTAGTTGCGTTGGAGTGAGAGTACGATGACCATTCAATAACCTACGGAGGTCGTCATTGTCGCAAATTTTCTTCATCGTTCATCGATCGTGATCATCGAGTTCTTCTTCGTGTTGCTCTCGATCGTACCTTCCTTCCTCCACTTCACTGACTCGCGAGTCGCTTGACCCATCTATTTGTTTTCTTTTTTGTCTTGAATTCGTGGGTGTCTGCTTTTGTCGGGCCATTTCCAGGGCTTCGTTGGCCACACGGTTGGCTTCTTCCACCCTGCTAGCTAAATTTTTCAGAAGCTCCATCATCTCGGCTTGCATTTGCGACCCGTTTCCAGTGTTTTCGATCCCGGCCATAGTTGAATGATTGTTTCTTACGTTTCCCACAGACGGCGCCAATTGTTGATGCTAAAATTCTTGCTGGGCCTAATTTTAACAATCAACAATGAATCAATCAACTACAAGCCCACCACTCGAACGTTGCGCTTGCTTCGAACTTCGTCTCCTTGAATTGTTGAAATCTCCCGTGGGGTGTACCTGCAATGACACTCCGATGCCAAAATGAATGAAATAATTCTTAAGTGTTTCTTAGTATATCTTTTTCTTGCTTTTTTTTTCCCCCGTTCCTTTTCATGGGATCGCAACCTTTTTTATATAGCAAAAGATAATCCTACCGTTACCTTCGTGCCATTTTCTTCCCGTTATTCTTCTTTAATACACTTGATCGTTGGTGCTTTTACCCGAGTCCGTGGGTCATTAAGGTTGGGATAAAAAACGGGCTATGCTTTTAAGATAAAAGATATTACCGTTTT
Source organism: Purshia tridentata (assembly GCA_003254885.1). Taxonomy (NCBI): domain Eukaryota; kingdom Viridiplantae; phylum Streptophyta; class Magnoliopsida; order Rosales; family Rosaceae; genus Purshia; species Purshia tridentata. The sequence continues at coordinate 29,107 of QANT01006546.1, forward strand.
CAATTTTGGGTTTTGATTCACGTGGGCCTTTTGGGCCTCAGTATGTGGTTTGGCTTCTCTTTGTCTGGGCCTGGTTATGCCTTTGTTTTGGGCTTGGGCCCAATTATTTCTATCGCCCACACCATCCATACATAATGTTTGGATCTAAGATTTCAATTCTTCCATGTTTCAGCAGTAGTTAGTATATTGTTCCATGGACATTTAGAAGAGAAATGCTATCCCCACTCGGACCAAGACATAACTTTTACTTGTTCAAATAACAATTAAGGTGAAGCAGGGTCAGGAACAATGAATCTCTTTATGATAAAGAGATTCATTTTGCAAGTTCGTTATTACAGGTAGTTCCTACAAAGGATAGCAGGAGCAATCACGAAATATAGGGATATGTAAATACATATTACTTCTATATCTGCAAATTTAATCTTCAATTATTATTTATTTAAATTTAATTAAAATCTATAAAAATAATTTAAATATATAATAATAATTATACTAATTATATAATAATAATATATAAACCAAGTTATTATTATTTATTTTTCTGCTTTTGTGTTAAGTGTATTTATTTTTCTTAATAAATGATTCGCTACAAAAGGATTTTTTTTTAGTGAATGTGTCACAATTAATTACTCCTATTTTTTTTATTTTTTTTTTCTGTAAAGACGAAGAAACAAATTCTATTTTCTCACCTATTTACTACGGCTACGGCGACGAAGAATCAAATTATCACTATATTTATTCCTTTTTCTACTTCTTCTTCCAAGTGCAGGATAACCCCAAGGGGTTGCGGGTTTTTTTCTACCAATTGGGGCCTCCCTTCACCACCCCCATGGGGATGGTCTACAGGGTTCATAACAACTCCTCTTACTATAGGACGCTTACCTAGCCAACATTTAGATCCGGCTTTACCCAAACTTTTCTAGTTCACCCCAACATTCTCCACTTGTCCAACTGTTGCTGAGCAGTTTTTGGATATCAAACGGACCTCCCCAGAAGGTAATTTTAATGTGGCCGATTTCCCCTCTTTTGCAATCAGTTTCGCTATAGCACCTGCTGCTCTAGCTAATTGTCCACCCTTTCCAAGTGTGATTTCTATGTTATGTATGGCTGTGCCTAAGGGCATATCGGTTGAAGTAGATTCTTCTTTTTGATCAATTAAAACCCCTTCCCAAACTGTACAAGCTTCTTCCAAAGCATACGGCTTTCTGGATGTAGATGATGATATCTATACAGATGGATCTTATATATATATATCGTATAATTATATATATATATATCATATAATGAAAATGAAGTACCACATGAGTGGATATATAGGAATCAAAATCTGCCGATGGCTCTATACGAATTAGCTGTTTTTGATCCCTCTTCCCGTTCCTTCATCTGGCTTATGTTCTTCATGTAGCNCGGGGGCACATATTGTGTTTTCCGGCTTGTGTTTTTTGGCAGCTATTTGGCATTGGGTGTACTGGGATCTAGAAATATTTTCTGATGAACGTACAGGAAAACCTTCTTTAGATTTACCTAAGATTTTTGGAATTCATTTATTTCTTTCAGGGTTGGCTTGTTTTGGGTTTGGCGCATTTCATGTAACGGGGTTGTATGGCCCTGGAATATGGGTGTCCGATCCTTATGGACTAACCGGAAGGGTACAATCTGTAAATCCAGCGTGGGGTGTGGACGGTTTTGATCCTTTTGTTCCGGGCGGAATAGCCTCTCATCATATTGCAGCAGGGACATTGGGCATATTAGCCGGCCTATTCCATCTTAGTGTCCGTCCGCCCCAACGTCTATACAAAGGATTACGTATGGGAAATATTGAAACCGTCCTTTCCAGCAGTATCGCTGCTGTTTTTTTTGCCGCTTTTGTTGTTGCTGGGTCTATTCCATCTTAGTGTCCGTCCACCCCAACACCTATACAAAGGATTACGTATGGTAAATATTGAAACTGTCCTTTCCAGTAGTATTGCTGCTGTCTTTTTTGCAGGTTTTGTAGTTGCTGGAACGATGTGGTATGGTTCAGCAACTACCCCGATTGAATTATTTAGTCCCACCCGTTATCAATGGGATCAAGGATACTTTCAACAAGAAATATATCGAAGAGTTGGTGCTGGGTTAGCCGAAAATCAAAGTTTATCCGAAGCTTGGTCTAAAATTCCTGAAAAACTAGCTTTTTATGATTACATCGGTAGTAATCCGGCAAAAGGGGGATTATTCAGAGCGGGCTGACAAGACCGCCCCGGAGTTGACCCCGAGATGACCCTGTGGGGGCGCCACGTCTCACGACATGGGCCTCGACCCTCGGGCACGTGACAAACATTAAAACTAAAACCTTTACTCTTTGCGTGAAACTATGAGCCATGAACAATAAATCCTTTATTCAAATCAGCTGTAATTCACAAAAAAACATTTACATAAAACCAAAGTATAAAACAAAGTTTCTAAAACACAGGTGGTCTCACTACCTCGTCTTCCCAATACTGTCTCATCAACCTGCTTAACCTGCAAAACAAACCCTGCACCTAAACAAAGGTGCACCGGGTTTAAACACAAACCTGGTAAGCTCACTAGAGCTCGTATGAGTGAAAACTTACTAAATATCTTAACAATAAAATCAGTAATAATCAATTACAAAACCGATTTAAACCCCAAATCACAAAGTTCACAACTCAACAATCAAATCACCAATTAAATAAAACCAACACCTCAAACTATTAATTCAAGTTAAATTCACAAATCCTCAATGCTCAAAATAACCTCAAACCTTTCAAGATCTTCAATCCTTCAATGCCCAAAATAACCTCAAACCTTTCAGGATCTCCAATCCTAATCCGTACCCACTTAACTAGAAAACAACAAACAAGCTAACCAAACAAACAAGTAACTGAACTTGAAATTCCACTCACAGTGACCACGCGAAACGACCCAGCTGCCCTTCACGGCGTCTTTGCTCGGATTCTAAAATCCAACAGCACAACGATATTGAAAATACAATTCCCGAGCCTAAGGTACTTGTTAAAACTAGATAACCAACAAATCACACACACAAAAAAAGGCCATTCAATGGTCACAACGGGCTACCACCACACATGATGGCTGCCCAGCTCCGGAAATACACAAAAACTCACCCAAAACTCAACGGGACTGGGGATTGAGCTCTTGAGGTCCACAAAAAGTCAAAGAGGGTCGAAAAGAAGCCGACTCGCCACCACAAGTGGTGGTTCTGACGGTGGCAGCGGCGATGGAGGTAGTGGGTAACCTGAAAATCACCAAAATAAGTCCCAACCAAGCCCAAAAGCAAGTTAGACACTCCAATTGCAAGAAAAACAACTCGAATTGGCTGATTTTAAAGAAATCTCGAAATGGGCATAAAGCCCTTGAAATTGAAATTCTGAAATTCACCAAAATTGGAAGGCGATACCTTAAGGAAAAGGAAGCCCACGAAGAGAGGAGCAAAACCCACTAAAAATCAAACCCAAACATGGCCAGAAATAGCCAGAATCTACGAAGAACGACGGTGGTGGCGCGACTGTAACTGGGCTACTACGCCTTCAAGGCTGATCAGAATGATGATCTGAGACTATCAGTGGGAAGGCGTCCTCGATAGCTTTCGAACGTTACCAAGATCACCATAATCATACATCAAATGAAGGAGTTATGGTCATTCAAAGTTTGGCCTTGGAGAGAGAAAGAGAAGAGAAAGAGAGAAAAGTGAAAATGCAGGAGAGATGGTGAGAAAGAGTGAGAGAGGAGAGAGAGAGAGTACAAAAAATCTGGATTTTTACCTTCTAAATTCCATCTTTGCAAATTTGACCTCCATTCTAAGTATATTTTTGTTGGAGTAGTTGTTTACCTATATTATAGGGATAGTACTGTGTTTTACCCATTTTTTATGTTTATATTTTTATGCATATGGTTTGAGTATTTTTAGTAGGCTTTAAGATTTGAATATGTGTGTAGACCATTTTTCCTAGTAATTATATTCATGTTCTACCAATTGTAGACCATTATTTAATTTTTGAGATTTATTTGCTTATTTTTTCCATTTAATATTAAATTAGTCATCTATGTTGTTGTTGTTAATTTATTTACTTGTAAATTTGTGAAATGGTAAGAATTGATTGTCATAATCATAATTACCAAAATTCAATTGCTTAAACTATGGTATTTATTTTTTAATCATTAAAAATTACCATTTGAACAGATAGGGACAATATAGGTACTCTAAATAATAGAGTTGACTCAGAAAAACTGAAAAAGAAGTAATTCAACGCGGCATTAATTGAAAACCAAAACCCTTGGGTTTTACCCAAAGCATGTATGACATTTGAGGTTTTATCTAATTAATTATTTAAAATATTTCCATAATTTACAGTTAAAAAATTAAACTAAAGCCCCGCACCTGACTTAAATGTTATGAAGAACAATATTCCCCTGACATGATATGACCATTCGTTGGAAAAAAATAATATTCGAGATGATTTTGTGTGAAATTATTTAAAAAAGTATAAATGAGATTCCATATACCCAAAAGCATGCTTCACAATTACACCATACCTGAACACTTCCAAAGCTTCCATATAAATAATTAGTGTTGCATGCTGATGGTAGTGTCATACTTCCTCCACTAGTAATCCCAAATAACATAACAATATTTATAGAGGCCATGACCCCAGTAACCGCAATGTTTATAGTGAATTGTGGTTTGAATACCCTTGTTATGATACACTTGTAGTTGACACATGCTCTCAAATTGACTCAAGTGCAAACCCATATGAAGAAAGAGATTTCAAAAACTCAGTGTAGGCTACTTAGGTACCTCAGACGCGCCACGTCCTTCCTTCCCGGAATGGGAAGGTGACATAAATTACTATCTCTTGCTAATACCAATCATGTTGGCTTTTCTTGGTTGGATGAATGCAATGATAGTGTCAATTTCTCACTTGAAGAAACTGATAGTTATGGAAACAATTGGTTTGACTAAGGTTTTCATTGTCTGTAGTATGGAAACATCCAATGGTAAATCAAAACCTTTTGTTATAAATGTTATGTAATCGCGTTATGTTATTTCTTGCAAGGGTAACTTGTTGTTAAGCCTTTAATGGGCAGATTATGTGCATTTTTGTGTTTGTTAGGTGTTGGTTATGTGTATCCCCCAATTTTCTAACAACATATAAGCCTCATGTATGGTTGTTTGGTTTCCATTTAACCCAAGTGTTGAATTCCACATTAGTTGCCAATCTAGGCATTTCTTATAGAAGCTCAATGATAAGTTCGAAAATGCATGTACAACTTATAATCTTAACTCTAGTAAATGTAATAATCTGAGGTAACGCAATTCACTGACAAGTGTAGTATTACCAATAGAAATCCACTCACAACCATACACTCAAACATGTATGATTATAAGTTTATAGGTTGTTACATAAGCTATTGCACCATAGCATTGCATTGATCTCTCAAATCATCTGAAAAATAAATACCTTTTTAAAACCCCTAAAACTAGCTATAAGAATCTCCACTATTTGCAGCAAAGGTGAGGAATCTTAACTATTTTCTATTTGATAGATAGGATATGTCATGAGCATACTGAATAATCCAATCAAATGTTGCATGCAAAAATATGAGTAATCGACTGCTAATTGCAATTAAATGTTCAGCTTTAGGACTGCATGTGACACTCTTATGCACTATATAACATTGTTGAATTAAACTAGATAGAGTTGGATTCATTTATGCTGTTTGAACTAAAATTACCTCGTTATCATGACTTCATCTAATGCCAATTTGAGGGTGGAAACCCCCATTGAACCAGGGCTGGAGGTGGACCAGCCAAATCCACTCCAGCAGCCTCAGGCATAACCTGTTGCCCCTAATACTTCGGAGGCTGATGTTCGAAAGTATCGATATAAGAAGAAGTCAAACAAGGTGAGAAGGACTGTTGCTAGACCTTCATCCTCTGAACATGATGCTTTCAACGACACCTACAACGATTATGAGATGTATTTGCGAGAGGTGGAAGATGGCAACATATGGTGGCTTAAGGAGCATAGTAGCAAACCCCCAACCGATGCAGGAAAATAGGTGGAAGGAGTGGTTTCCCTGTTGAATTTAATGGATCTCAAGTGTTTCCATGTTAATGCTAGCTTTCTAATTTAAATAAAATAGCTAGAGTGAGATCATTTTGGTAGGGAAGATTGCTACTATATATGTTGTAGTATTTGAAATTTTATGTCTTTTGAACGAGGTAGCTAGTAGTGCACATGGTGTAAGATCCGATTTTAGCAAGTTTCATGGAATGTAATGAAGCTTACATTATTTGTGAGGGAGTCACATATTAATTAAAACCTCAATGCTATTTTATATTGTGAGTTAATGTATCATCCTGCATTAGGTAAATCACACCCCATAGACAAAATCGTGAAATTCTTCAATTGGTACTATAAGATCAAGCCTACCCATAGTAAACTACCTAAACTTTATTATTTTAATTAAGAATACTGAATACCCCACGAAAAACTAATGCATGAACAAACCAATATATGTTACTTTTACACTTGCTTTAATCCAGAAACTTGGTTAAGTAGTTTAAATTGAGCAAAGAACCCTTTTTTTATTTTGGTACTTTTCTTAATTAGTAAGAGTACTGGTGGTAACTACATTTAAAAAAAAAAAGTGCACTTATTACTCAAATACGTTCACTACCAAAAAAATGGGCAATGGTCACCTTAGCTTACTATTATTAAGCCATTAGTTGTTAATGCCTTGTGGTGTGGTCAAAATCCCCAACTTGCACATTGACTCTATTAAGCCACACTAAATAAGTTGATTAATACTCATATATTGAAAAACTAGTTGCTTGGTGTGTGGCCCAATGTAAATATGAACCATTAATGCAATTTGTTATTTAATGAAACTAAACATGTAATGGTGACTAAGCGGTGGCAAACATTCACAGTTTCGTCTCTTATTAAACCCACTATTTCTTTAGCCAATAAAATTGTTGATAGGTGAGCTTTAGCAACTCATTGTTATTCTCCAACCACATCAATCACCGTTTTCATTTGTTGCAAACATTTTTATATTCAAATTTATTAGAGACATGAATAGGTCGCTTTATTGCATAGTGGGTGTGGTTTTTACACATTTGTTGTCCACCAGTCACCTATTAGTGGTTTAACAGAGGCTTGAGGATTATTTTACAGAGCAACAAAAATGGTTAGTATGGCATTAGGGATCCAAACATTTCACTCATCTCTTCCATTCTCAATAGATTAACTAACTACTTATTGGTCTGTTTTATGTTGTAGAGTATCCAAAAATTGAGATGTAAAGAAGCACATGTTCAATTGTGCAATTAGGATTGTTAAAATTGGAAAATGGTTTTGGGGTGTTAGAAAATGAATATGTGTGTTGCTGGGTAATCAGTTAAGTATAAATAAATCATTCCTTTTCAATGTGCTTTTGCCATCACTTCATTCCACACCAATTCTCAGATAGTATGTAGCTTTAGCTACATATGTATTTTATAAAGTTTAACTAAAATATGAAGAGTTCAACTAAAGTATGCATCTAGAATTTGCAAAGTTAGAGTAAACAAATTCATTGTGCATCTAGAATATGCATAGTTCAACTTATCAAATTGCACATTACATGCTTATTATATTATTTTATTTTTGTTTGATTGTGAACTACTTATGCTCCTTTTCCTTGCGAATTTTTTTTTTCCATGTTTCATTGCTTGCAATTTATTAATTTTAGTAGCAGTTAAAATGTATTTATATAAACTTAACTCTGGATGTCTATATTTATGAATTCACTAGTAATTATGATAGACAAGAGTTGGCTAAAACTAAATTGCACAAGCAACGAGTATGCTAGGGGCCTCACTGAATTCCTTCTCTATTGTTTTAAACAACATTTTGTTGACAATAGAGTAAAATGTCCTTGTCCATCATCCTACAATTGATTTTGAAGGACCAGAGATGAGATTGAGGAACACCTTACTGTTGAAACCATGGATACAAGGTACATGGATGTGCCATGGATCAATCATGGTGAGCCCATATCATGCCCAAAAATTCCTCAGGATGGTAATTCACCGGAGTTTATAGAGCTAATGTCTAAAATGTCAGACATGCACAATATGCTTGATGATTTGTTTCATCCTTCAACCTCTATTAATGCGGCCTCCAATTCTATAGAAGATGGCAGCTCCACAGTCCCACCTACAACCCTTACCTCTTGAATGGATCATGAAGCATTCTATAAATTTGTTGAGGACACTGATGCACCACTTTATCCAGGGTGTGATCGCATTAAGAAGTTAGAGTTCATCATGGCTCTTTACCATATTAAAAGCCTGCATAGTTGGAATGATAACTCTGTGTCCGACTTGCTGAGCTTACTAAAAGATAATTTCCTATAGGTGAGGTACTACCCCCGTCCTTCTATCATACCTGAAAATGGATAAGTCAACTAGGCCTAAGAAGATAGATGCTTGCCAGCATGATTGCATGCTTTTGTGGAATGAACATAATGATGCTCTGCATTGCCATTTTTGTTGGACGGACAAGTTCACAAATAAAGTTGATGAACATGGGAGAAAAGTCACCGCCAAAGTTTTGAGATACTTTCCACTTATTCCAAGGCTTTAGCGTTTGTTTATGTCAAGACACACAGCTGAACCTATGATATAGCACTCTTCTAAACGTGTTAAGGATGGAGTCATGCGGCACTCAGTTGATTCTCCTGCTTGGAATGAGCTAAACCGGCTATTCCCTGCATTTGCTACTGACCCAAGAAATGTACGACTAGGTCTTGCAGGCGATGAGTTTAATCCATTTGGTCACATGAGCAATCAACATAGTACTTGGCAAGTTGTAATAATGATATACAATCTACTGTCCTGGATGTGCATGAAACAACCTTATTTGTTTCTATCATTGCTCATACCTAGCCCTAAAGCTCCGGGAAATGACATTAACATTTCTTTACAACCACTTGTTAAGGAGCTAACTCTCTTATAGAATGAGAGCGCAAACACGTTTGACATTGAGAATAATGAGGTATTCAATATGTGGGCAGCATAGATGGTCTCAATGCATGAGCTGACCTTGAGCTACATAACTGGAAGCCTCACCTCCATCCAATTAGGCCAGGTAAGAAAACATACCTCGACCGCCTACATTATAAGTAATAAAGAGAAAATTCTTTTCTATCAAGTGTTGAAAAATGTGAAGATTCTCAATGGTTATTCGTCCACATTTCTAAGTGCATTAATGTGAAGGAGAAAAAAATAATCGGTCTTAAGAGCTACGATTGTCATATCCTTCTCCAACATTTAGTACCGATAGCAATTCGGAGGGTACTACACCCACCTATCACGTCTATATTCCTCAAATTTTGTAGCTTTTTCAAGAATCTATGTAATAAAATGTCCACACCACACAGATTCCTTGAACTGAATCCACATATAGCAATAACTTTATGCCAAATAGAGTAGATATTCCCTCTTTCCTTTTGATGTGATGATTCATTTGCCAATATATTTGGCCTCAAAAGCTTCAATTGGAGGGCCTATTCAATATAGGTGGATGCACCGCACTGAAAGGTGAGTCATAAAATTTTTCAAATTATTGAGATTAAAGTGATTTGGTATGCATAATTTTTTATGCGATTTCTTTCTTACTAAGTAGCTTCGTACGCTATAGTCCTATGTGAGAAACAAAAGCCGACTAAAGGATAATATAGCTGAGGGCTACATTGTGCAGGAATCTATTCCATTTTATTCAATGTACCTTCAGGGTATAGAAACTCATCGTAACCATGTAGGCCAAAATAATTATGAAGGTAAAAACATAATTCGTGATGGGTATGTGACACGCCCCGACCCTCGGGCACGTGACTAAAAACTGTTTCCTGTTTCCTGAAATTAATTCCTGAAGCTGTGGACCCATTTTCTGAAACTGTGAGCCATGAATAATAAAATAATTTATTGAAATAACTGTAACTGTACAAAAGCACGTTGATAAAAATAAGCTGTAAAACTTTTACATAAAATCAAACTGTAAAATAACTTTCAGAAACTGCTGCTGGTCCCACTGCCTCGTCTTCACTCCACCGTCTCCTCAGCCTGCAAGCCTGCAAAACAAAACCCTGCACCCAACCACAGGTGCACCGGGTTTACACACAAACCCGGTAAGCTCACTAGAGCCCGTATGAGTGAAAACTACTGTAACCTCAAATTAGAAATTTAATAAAATAATCAGATCATAATCCATCTTAAGCCTCAAATCACAATCCAACCACAAGTCACAAACACAATTCTTATCCTGATCGCCAAATCCTCTAAACCAATCGATTCCACTGTGCCAAACTGTAATACCTCAATTATCCTCGATTTAACCTCTAAACTGAAATAATCTCGAAACAATCCACGAGATCCTTACTTGGGATCCAACTAGATTCTCCAACTGGGATCCACTAATCCTCGAACAATAACCACTGATCCTTATTTAGAATCCAACTTAATCCTCAATTGATACCCACTGTTACTCCAATCTCTTACTTAAGCCTTTAACCTCAATTAACCTTTAACACCTCGAGATCTTCAATCTTAATTTCCATACCCCCCTTAACTAGCAAACAACAACCAATCACACAAAGCAAACAAGGCAAGCAATTAACTGGACCAGAAAGTTAACTGAACTGAAATAATTAAATTGATCTCAAGTTCACTCACAGTGTTCCGCACGAAAAGACTGAACTACCCTTCGTGCCCTTCGTGGCTCCTTTGCACAGATTCTAAAATCCGGCAGCACAACGGCATCGGAAATACAAATTCCCGTGCCGAGTGTACCTGTTAAGACCAGACAAACCAAGCAAGACAAAACAGAAATCACAACCGAGCCAACACGCACAAAAACAGGTGGGAACCACCACACACGGTGGCTGCCAGATCCTCGGAAAAACACTCAAAAAGTTCAGAGAACTCACCCACAGGCTCGGGTGGTTGGCTCGAGGCCAAAAGCACAGAAAGAAGTCGCTGGAACCTCCACACGCGGCGGTACCCGCGGTGGTCAAAGGGTGGTCAACCTGCCAAAAGTCAAACTCTCTAACGTCAACAACGGACAACACAAACAGATAGAGGAGGTTGAGAGGATCGATTCTCAAACCTGGGTCGACGGCCAAAAGTGGCCGGAAAAGGAAGAAAAACGGCCGGGAAGCCGGCGGTCCAACGGTTCAATCGAACCCACCAACAAGCTGGGCTCGACGAGGGGAGAAGATCTGGGCGGTCACTGAGCCTCGTCGTCGCCGAAAACGGCGAGATCGCCGCCGACGCCGACTGTGCGCGAACGACAACTCAACTTCTGGGCTATTCCACGAGGAGCCGCCACCATAGGAAGGAATAGGAGGAGCCGGCGAGCACGGGAAGCCAAGGATCGACTTCAGCCGCCGCCGGACGCGCCCCCACGCACCGACGAAAGTCACGGCTGAAGGTGAGGCTCGCGAGAGAGAGAAACGTCGGGAGAGAGGAGAGAGAAGACTGAAGAATTTTCTGGATTTTTGGGCTTTTAAAATCACCTTTTTCAAAATTACCAATGTGTCCTTCTCTTCACACGTCCATAACTTTCAAACCGTAGCTCTGTTCGACGCGTGCTACGTGTCTACGAACTCGTGAGGACGAGACCTTTCCAACGAACCCAAAGTCAACGCAAAAAGTCCTCCCGAACAAAAAGTCAACTTTTACCCCCTTTTAAAAGTCAAACTTTAAAATTTGAAAAACGTCCAAAACGTTTTACTTTCCAAATAAAATGCCGAAAACTTTAAAAAAACTTTTCAAAACCATTTTTGAAAGGTGCGGGGTGTTACAAACTACCCCCCTTAAAAGAATTTCGTCCTCGAAATTCCCAAGGGAAAGTAACAAGAGGAGTGACTTCTCACAGTCACCAGCAAACAAGCACAAACAAGCAAGGGCACACAAGTCCAACTGAAAACTCGTTCAAACTTTTTCTTTTAAAACCGAAACCTTTTTCCTTTAAAACCAAAGCCCTTTTTTCAAAACTGAAACTGCTTTTCAAAGCCTTATGAAAAACAAACCTGAGTACAAACACCAACAAGCAAGCAAGCAACCCCGTAAGCCTTAACTAAAGAACTAGCGGCAACAAACTTGTCGTGTTTTCCTTGTAACTGAACTTCCACTACGCTTTCGCTGCGCAACTCTGAACAACGTCGAAAACCAACGACAACTGACGAACAAACTGGTCAAAAGCGACCCAAAACTCGAGAAAAAGCACCAAACGCAACCCCGAACGTCCGTAAAAACAACGGTCTAGGTCCCACCTAGCTACTTCCTCGGTAACCCTGCTACCTCATAAGCTAGCTCACTAGGGTGAAACTGTTCAAACCACTAAACTTCCTTTTTTTAAACCTTAACCAAACTAACTCTGTTCTCACTGAACAACCTTACCAACTGTCAAACTTTTCTTAACTAACTTCCAACTCTGCTGAACTTGCTGAGGAGCAGGAGAGACGATGGCAGTGCGAGGGACACATCCGAAAACTTTCTCAAACCCTTTCATGGCTCACGTCAAAACATTTTTCTGAAAATACTTTGGAAATTCAAAACTTTTCTCAAACTGCTTTTACTGAAACTGTAGTTTTTTCCAAACTGTTTTTCTTTCCAACTGACTTTCCTGAACTGTAGTTCTTTCCTCAGTAACATCACCTTCCCAGCTCCGGGCGGTGTGGGATCGCTCACTTCACCTCACCTGGTAGCTTGCCGCTGCCCCGCAGCCGCCCACATCAGGGTCTTGGTCCCTAGGTCTTGCAATCCCCACACTTCCGGCTGGTCTAGCTCTGATACCATACTGACACGCCCCGACTCACAAGGAGTGTCAAGTCATCTAATATATTAGATTTCACCGAATCATCAAAATCAAAACTCAACCAAATTCCATTGGGCATTGTGCACCGCAAATTATCTGATCCCTGATCCGGCACAGTGCTGATTATGACAAATATAATGTCAGAACAAAATGCAAGGATCAAATACAAAATAATGATTTCCAACTGAACCTGCTCTACTGACACGCCCCGACCCTCGGGTACGTGCCTAAACTGCTGAAAACTGATAACTATTCCCTGTGGGCCATTTTTTTGAAACTGTGAGCCATGAATATAAAATAATTTATTTAAATCACTGTAACTTTACAAAACACATTTACAAAATCAAGCTGTAAAACCCTTTACACGAAAATAAAACCATAAAATAAGTTTTTTGAAACTGCTGCTGGCCCCACTGCCTCGTCTTCTCTCCACTGCCTCCTCAGCTTGCTCACCTGCAAAACTGAACCCTGCACCCAACCACAGGTGCACCGGGTTTACCCACAAACCCGGTAAGCTCACTAGAGCTCGTGTGAGTGAAATCTACTGAAAACCTCAAATTAACTGAAATAAAATAATCAATCACAATCCATCTTAATGCCTCAAGCATAGTCAAACCACAATCACCAATCATGAACCTTAACCTGATCACCAATCCTCTAAACCAACCAATTTCCTGTCCCCATCTGTAATTCTCAAAATATCCTCAACTTAACTTCTAAACTGGAAATCACCTCGATTTACACCACAAGGTACTAATTTAGAATCCCACTAGATTCTCCAATAGTCTTAGAATCCTAGATATCCATTCAAAACCAATTTAGACCTCAATTAATCCTTCCACTATCCTCAAACAACCTTTAGAATCCACTGAATTCTCAACTAAACCCACTGGTACTCCGGTCTCTTCTTTAATCCCTAAATCCTCGAGATCCCCAATCCTAGTTCCGTAACCTCTTAACTAGCAAACGGCAAACAGTCAAACAAGCACAGCAATCAAACAAGCACAGCAATCAAACAAGTAACTGAACTGGAAAAATGAGTTGAACTTAGGTTCACTCACAGTGACCATGCGAAAAGACTGAACTGCCCTTCGTGTCCTTCGTGGCTCCTTTGCTCGGATTCTAAAATCCTGCAGCATAACGGCATCGGAAATACAAATTCCCATGCCGAGCACACCTGCTAAGACCAGACAACCAAGCAACACAAACAAGTTTCACAACCAAGCCAGCAATTACAAAAACGGGAGGGAACCACCACACACGATGGCTGCCCGGCCCCGACAAAACACAACGGTCCAAGAACTCAACCACAAGCTCGGGTGGTTGTCCTGAGGCCAAAAACACTGAAAGAAGTCGCTGGAACCCCCACACGCGGCGGTACCCGCGGTGGTCAAAGGGTGGTCAACCTGCCAAAAGTCAAACTCTCTAATGTCAACAACGGACAACACAAACAGATAGAGGAGGTTGAGAGGATCGATTCTCAAACCTGGGTCGACGGCCAAAAGTGGCCGGAAAAGGAAGAAAACTGGCCGGAAAGCCGGCGGCACACCCACACTCGATCCGCCGTCCACGGCGATCCCACGGGTCAATCGAACCCACCAACATGCTGGGCTCGACGAGAGGCAGAGTTCTGGGCGGTCACTGAGCCTCGTCGTCGCCGGAAACGGCGAGATCGCCGCTGATGCCAACTGTGCGCAATCTGGTTCTCCACTTTCCGAGCTGTTTCACGGCGAGCCGCCACCATGGGAAGGAAGAGGGAGGCGGCACGAGCACGGCGAGCCGAAGATCGGCTCCAGCCGCCGCCGGACGAGCCCCCACGCGCCGGCGAAAGTCTCGGCTGGAATGAGTGTCGTGAGAGAGAGGAGCTTGCGGGAGAGAGGAGAGAGAATATCGAACCCACCAACACGCTGGGCTCGACGAGAGGCAGAGTTCTGGGCGGTCACTGAGCCTCGTCGTCGCCGGAAACAGCGAGATCGCCGCCGACGCCGACTATGCGCGATCTGGTTCTCCACTTTCCGAGCTGTTTCACGGCGAGCCGCCACCATGGGAAGGAAGAGGGAGGCGGCGCGAGCACGGCGAGCCGAAGATCGGCTCCAGCCGCCGCCGGACGAGCCCCCACGCGCCGGCGAAAGTCTAGGCTGGAATGAGTGTCGTGAGAGAGAGGATCTTGCGGGAGAGAGGAGAGAGAAACTGGAGATTTTTTGGGTTTTTGGGCTTTTAAAATCACCTTTTTCAAA
>QANT01006550.1:0-22355 GCA_003254885.1 Purshia tridentata
TTTATTTTGTCTCCACTCCAAGAATCTCCAAACCCTAAATAATGCACATAACAAACATCATAACCTTAAATAATATTTCATGAATTTTCAAAACTTGTTGTTATCTCCAAATCAATTTAACAAAAATTTCTTAGGTCTCACAACTCAACTTTTCTTTAAGCTTTTTCAGTTCATAACCAATAAATTAACATTCTTAATAAAATTCGAATCAAGTTATTATATGATTATTTATGTTTAATTTATGATTCAATATTATAATATAAATAAAACTAAGGTATTTATTCAATAAAATTTATATAATTATTAATCAGTGAACCATTTATTATACAGTATTTATCTCCAGCGCACATTATATTCATCTTATATCACATAAAACCCATTATATAATTTGGTTTCTTCAATATTTTTTATCAAAGTAATAGATAATGTGTTAAATAAATATATGGTAAAGTTTCATTCAAAATTTCAGTATTTTAATAGTCATTTCCGTCATTTCCGTTTAATTTCTGTTGAAATTTAAAATTTTCCGAAATTTCCATTGAAATTTCTATTGAAAATTTCTACAGAACTGAAATTTAACTCCTTACTTGAAACACATTGTAGCCGAGAAGCCCCTTCTTCTTAGCATACGAAATTTTTGCCTTGATAGCCTCCACATCATCAAAATTAATCCAAGTTGACCCAATTGTGTAGTAATTGAACACATAAGTACTATTGAACACAGGAAGTGCCCCAAGCCCGTAGGTTCTAATGAACCATTTGAGGTACTTATAGGCCATGGACCCATCTAGCGTGACGGCTGGACCAATAGCATACTCCTTGGGGTTCATAAGGGTCCATGCGAAGCCATGATCAGGCAAGCCTAAAACCAACTTACTAGCAGGTAGTCCTCTACTTATCAAGTCTTCAATACCATTGTTGGTGTTAGTCCCTTTTGATGGGGTCATACAAAGCAGCATGAGGGTGTGTGAAATTTTCCTCTCTAGGCACATAGTAATCATATGCCACAAGATGAACCCAATTGAAGTTCCTCCTAATGGAGTCAATCGGATAAGTCAATGCATCCACACCTTGCAAATATTTAACTGCCATTATGAAGAGCAACCTTGATTTTCCAGAGTTTGTTGCCTCAGAATCCAGGGCTGTTCGCCACTCATCTAAGAAGGTTCCCAAACTGGTCTTTTCCAGGTCTGTACTTGGTACAACCCCACCAAAGTCTAGCCCATTAAACCCGTAAAGCCTGGCTGTTGTTATTGAAGATTCAATGAAGGATCTTCGGTGAGAGGACTGGTTCAACATTGAAAAGAAGATTGAAGAGTACTCTCTGCCACCCCAGATGGACAACAACGTTGTAATTGTTGGGTTTTTGCGCTTGACAACATTGGTGAGATTGGAGAATTGTTGTTCAGTGGTGGATTTGATTGAGAGTTGGTATGTGGAAGAGTTTATATAAGCAAAAGCACATATAAGGTGAGTAAACAATGTAGAATCTGTGTCAGAGACGGGGAATTCAGCACCGGAGTAATGGTAACCGGCTTTGATCCATGACTGTGAGGTTGAACAGAGAAAGTTCAAAGAAAGAAAGAGGAGGAGGAAGAGGAGGGTGGAAACTAATTTGGAAGCGACTGAAGAATGGTTTTGCTGCATTTTGGGAGCATATCTGTTAGCTACACAAGCACGGCTACTTCACCAGATATCTTGTACAAGTTTCGTATGGAAATGGTAAGTCTTTCTGTCACAACGTCTTACATGTGTGAAAGGAAGAAAAGTGAATATCTGGAAAAGTATGAAAACGATGGAAAGAGACAACATCTGGACTTTTCCGGGAAACCTTCTTCTGCGAACTCCATCGAGAGTTCATATATAAGATCGTGTGGAATTTCACTGGATGCTAAAGTCATAGATGTTGAATATATAACTTCATGTGGTAAACTATAAAATATGTTAACCCTAAATATGTTAAAACTAAAAAATATGTACACTTCCCTTTCTTAGCAAAAGGGAAGTACATACGCTTCCCTTTCTTAGCAAAAGGGAAGTACACATATTATCACAAAGAATACATATCTAAGAGTAAAAGGGAAAAGATAAAATTCGACTGAAATATGTTTTTCAAATCCCTATGCATAGACCACTCACCAATCATCGCCCTACAACCTCTGAAATTGTTGCATCATTAATGGAACAGATTTCTAGCCGTGATGTGGGATTAGTTTCTCTGTCTTCGTCTTCATTCCTTCTTGTTGAGAAAGCAGGCTTTTTGGGATTTGCCATTGTAGCAGTTTCATTCTTAAGCATTGAAGATATTTCCAACATGGAAGGCCTATCATTTGCATCTTCTTGGACACATAGTAGAGCAATTTGCAAGCATCTCATCAATTTGCATAATGAATGTGTATCATCAAGTGAAGGGTCCATGATATGCATCCCTTTGCCTTCTTTCCAAAGTTCATATGCCTGAAATTGTTGAAGATTTCACACCGCGTAATTGAGAAGGTGGGTGGAGATTCAATTCTTAGCAAAAGGAAAGTAAACATATGAATTCTGAGGAAAGGAAATTAAAGTAACTTACATATTCTAGAAAGTTTGTGTCTTCATTTGAACCATAAAAACAGGAATTCCTCTTGCCACTTATGATTTGTAGAAGGAGAACTCCAAAGCCATAAACATCTGATTTAGTGGAGTATAAACCTTTTTTTACATATTCAGGAGGTATATAACCACTGCATTGAATGATATTCAAAAAGAAACATTACTAAGTGTCCAGCAATAAAATGCTCAAGTTAAAAAGTAGAAGTTTATTTACTATGTTCCAACGATCCGGTCCGTATTTGCTTCTAATTCATCTTTGGTGAAAATTCTGGCCATACCAAAATCTGAGATCTTAGGCTTCCATCTCATCGTCAAGTAAAATGTTGCTAGCTTTCAAGTCTCAATGTATTATTGTCAATCTTGAGTATTCTTGGAGATATAGAAGTCCTTGAGTAACCCCTTCAATGATATGAACACGCTTTCTCCAATCCAATTGATATCGTCTAACAGGATCTGCATTGAAATAAGTGTTGTTCAATCTGCATTGAAATATACTATAAAATTCAGGAATAGTAGAGACACAAGAAAGTGAGACCACCAGGAACTAGTGGCTTGTCTTCTTTTACATAAAAACAGTAATATCTCATCACACTGATTTACCAAAGAGGTAGAGGTCCAAGCTTTTGTTTGGCATGTACTCATAAATCAGCATTTGTTCATGGTGTTCGATGCAAAATCCCAAAACCTTGACAAGATTTATGTGTTGTAGTTTTGCTGTAAGCATGACCTCGTTCTTAAATTCCTCGAATCCTTGAGTTGAAGCTTTTGAAAGCTTTTTCACAGCAATTTCTTGTCCATTTGGCAATAGACCCTAGCAAGTTTACAGTACTTATGATTTGCATGTTGAATGGGGAATAATATAGGGTGTATAATATTTTACATGGACTAAACAATTGGAAGTGAGACTAATAATTAATGATGATGGAGCATAATGATCTAATTACCTTGTAAACTAGACCATAACCACCCTCTCCAAGCTTCTTTTCAATTGAAAAGCCATCTGTTGCTGCCTCAATGTCAGTAATTCCAAAGACTTGCAGATTAGGAACATTGCATTTAAACTTTTCAGCTGTTGCCATATAATCTGCCCTGGATTCTGATTCTTTAGCTGCATGGTTGTTCCATCCCAACCCACAACCATGGAAAAGCAAAAGGATTATAAAAAAAATAAAAAAGGATCACAGAGAGCTTTTGAGATGCATTTCTTCATTCGTAGTTATACATGATAGAAAAATCTGAAACTCATTTTAAAAGGGAGAATATATAAAGCTTGAATGAGCTCTATGTATACCTTTAGGCTTGTGCATTCTCATGCGAAAGTAACACATCCTGGAGCCTAATACGAGTATAACTGCAGCTGTTGTAGTTGTAGTCAAAATGATTAATAGAAGTCGCCGCTTGTTTTGTCCACTGCTTCCACCCTCTTCAAATTTGTCAACAGGCAACTCATTGTAGAGATAATCTTCATTTCAATAGTAAATAATTAAGTTTATAGATATGTGTATTATGATTGATTAGTTTGAAGTAAACAATTATTGAGATAATCTTCATTTCAACATAACCGAATTACTTTATTTTCATGTCTTTACAGCAAATCAAACCTTAATCTGAGAGGGCAATGACATGCATTTTGAAAGGGACTCATAGTTTTTTATTTTCGACATTAGCCGACTAATTTCTTGATTTTGTCTACTACAAGCTCCAAAGACACCAAAGCATTGCATGGGCAGATTTTCCTTTTTTTCTAAATGATCAATCAACAATTATCAGTCTGATTTCTGTAATCTGGAGCAATGAAATTAACTTGTATCCAGAGAAAGTTCATCAAATAGATAGAGTACTATATATAATTATTGAACTTCAATTTAATTCCTACCTGCTGCAAGAGAAAGCTCCCAATTCTCATCATGTGCGACCTGCCAGACAAAGTATCCACGCAACCCCTTCTTCTTAGCATAAGAAACTTTTTCTTTCACAATTTCAGCATCATCAAAATCGATCCAATCTGACCCAACTGTGCAGTACTTAACCACATAAGTAGCATTGTATATTACGTCAGCCCCAGACATCTGAATCCAAGCCTTGATTTTCTTGTAGCTCATGGCCCCATCCTTTTCAATGGCCGGACCGTTTGCTGGTGCACCAATAGTGTTGTGCGAAGCATTCACAAGTTTATAGGCATAGCCATAGAAAGGTAAGCCCAAAACCAGTTTGGAAGCAGACAATCCCCTATCAATCCATTCCTTGATACCATAATTCGTATTAGCATTACTTGATGGATCATATAAAGCTGTATGAGCACCTGTGAAATTTGTCGACAGAGGAGCATAATAGTCAAAGGTCAGTACATGTACCCAATTCAAGTTCTCCCGGATTGAATCAACTGGGAAAGAAAAATTCAAATCCGGTGGTGAGTACTGAACCGGTGAGTAATGAACCGCTGCAGTCAAAATCAGTTGCTCCTGGCTAGAGTTTGCAGGCTCAGAATTGATAGCAGCTCGCCACTCTTGAAATAAATTGCCTATGTTGATCATGTCTGAGCTTGTGTTGGCTGAAACCCAGCAAAGGTCTAGGCCATGGAATTCATAACGCCTTGCAAATTTGATTGAAGAATCAATAAAAGACTTTCTGTGAGAAGAGTTACCGACCAGTGTTGAAAAGACTGAGTAGTCTGCGTTAATGGAGAGAAGGGTAGTGACTGATGGGTTCTTTTTCTTGAGGGTGTCTGTGAAGGTGGAGTAGTAATGCTTTTCCGCCTCAGAGGAAGGCATAGAGAGCTCATAGGATGATGCATTGAGACCGGCAAAAGCGAAAATAAGGTGAGTAAAAAGGGTAGAGTTTATGTTAGAAATGGGGAATTCACTGCCAGAAAACCAGTATCCCGCTATCATATGACCACTTAATTAATTTGGTGGTTGTCTAAATAATGTGTATATCAAATTACGTTACAACTTGGTGATATGATCATTATATGACTACTTAATTAATTTGGAGTTTTTATTACATATTTGAAGTTTTAGAATACTTGTTTAATATTGTAGTACAATTTATAAATTTGAGATGTTATTTATGTAATTATTAATTAGTGTAACATTTTTTTAACTACCTTCAGCGTGCATTATATTTCTTATATCACATGAAACCTATAATATGGTTTGATTCCTTCAATATTTTTTATAAATGTCATATATAATATGTTAAATAAGCATATGATAAAGTTTCATTTAAAATTTCCATCATTTAATAGCAATTTCTGTCGTTTTTGTCTAAACCCTAGCGAAATCGAAATTCGGTCGAAATTTCCATCGAAATCGAAATCGAAATTACACTCCTTAGTTCCAGCAAAAAGAATATGTTTCAGAAGATAAAATGAGAGGATTCAATTATATTTGGTATTAAAACATACTCTTTTTTTCACTTTTCCTTCTGAAAGTTAAATCCTTCCACTTTGCCTCCCGAACTTTACAAATGACTCTCAATAGCCAAATTTTGTCAACTTCATCAATTTTCCATTTTTTTCTTAACTTTGGCCCAACTTTTGACCTATCAAACCTCTACCAAAATCAGCAATCTTATACTCATTTTGAAGCTATGCATCTCCTTTTTACAATCATATAAAAATCACTCAAAACAAAGCTCTAGAACTCCAGATAATAGATGGAGTTGAGGGTATAGATGAGAGTGTAAAGTTTCGGGGGCAAAGTGAGAGAATTTAACTTTCAGTGGGCAAAGTGAAAAAAAAGAGTATGTTTTAAGAGGTAAATCCACTAATAAGCCTTCAAAAAATATGAAATAATATAGCACTTTCATTCAATAAAAGAAGTTGCTAAAGAACCACATCCATCAAACTTCAATATAAAAATTCCAAGCAAAATTCCAAATCCACTACGCTCAATTAGGGGAAAAAAGACCAAAAGACATTTTTGGTCCCCGTACTATGGACAAGTCGTACTTTAATCCCCGTTATTTCAATTTATATTTTTTAGGGACCGTGTTTTCATTAATGTAGGAATCAGGTTTAATTCGTCAAAATCGAGACCAAAAATGCCGATGTAACACCACCTGATTGGCTCTAAAATAGATGATTTTGACGGATTGGACTTGATTGCGATAATAATAAAAACACGGTCTTTAAAAAATGTAAATTGAAATTACGAGGACCAAAAAGGTCTTTTTGCCAAAAAAAAAAAAAAAAATCTCACNAAAAAAAAAAAAAACTCTCACAATGAATGAAAACAAAGAAATAGAAAATAGAGCTCACACTCTTTGATCTAAAATGATTGCACCCTTGCCTCATTCCCTCTACTCAATAACTTGAACTGAAAAATTCCAAATCTTCTATCCCAAGCCAACCCAACTACATCACCTTCATTTATACACCTATCATGGACCAAATCCATCCACCCAATGACATAATATTCATCATGATATGGCTCCTTGTCCATTAATTTAAAAAATATGTTCTCACCACTGTACCTCCTAACAGGGCTATTGGTATCAGTAACATCCCATACTCTAACCAATAACTTGTTACCTTTTGACACAAAGTTGACTTGGTCGATAGACCAATATCGAAAAATATGATCCAATGTGTCATTGGACGACAACACAAGCATTCCTGTAGTAATTTCGATTGTTTGTACCACCCTTTTTATGTGCCATGGATCATATGGATGCAGCTCTCTGATTTCGATCGGAATACAATTTGTCACTTGTTTGTCAACTTTCCCTCTGTTCTTTTTTGTCTCCTCTTCTTCGGCTTTGGTCGGGAAAAAATTGTAGTAGAAACTTTTCTTCATGATAGCGGCCATGGTGAGGATCGAAGTTTTTTTGTTTTGCCGAAATGTGAATGGAAGTTTTATGGTTGAGAATTTAGGGTTTTTGACTTGAGTTTTATAATGAGTCTGTAGTGCATAATTAGAAAGTGAGTATGGAGATTATGGTAACCTATTTATTCAAATTAATGGATATTTTCAAATATGAAGTAATTACATAAACAACAAAATGATTTTTTGTTTTGATGGAGGAAGTAATGAATGTATGAAATTGTCAATGAACCAAAGTTGAGAGATATTTAATTACAACTTTTTAACATTGAGGTATTAAGTGGAAAACCAACTTTAGCATGAGGTATTAAAATGTAATTCACTCCTAACAAAAAAACAAAAATAAGGCTTGTCATAGTGAATGATGAGATACTAGGCTGACCACCAATTGGTGGATAATAATAGGAAATTGTTGCCACACTGCTGATTAGGAAATAATATCTCAACCTTTTTACTTTTGGTTAGAAGGCTCACCAACTTGCGATGTAGGGTGCTCCAAAATAGCTTGCCAAAAAAAAGGGAGGGCCTAGATATGGTTCCTAATATAGCTACAGAAAAACTTTATTGGGTCTAAGTAATTTTTTTAAAATAAAAAATAAATAAAATGTTAGTCTTTCGAGAGTTTTGCCATATCTAATTGTCATTGTCCTGGTATCCATTTTTCTTTTTCTAAATGACAATTTTTTTTTTATTCAGCATTTCATTTCGGTTTTTTTATGCAAATACTCCCTGGACTATAGGGGGCGTGCTCCCGTACCATCTAAATTTTTTTTTTTTATTATTTACCACCTAAAGTTATCAATATGTGCCAATATAGAACCTCCAGTCAATTTTTCTGTTAAATCATCAAATTTTTTTTAAACTTCCTTATTTGCCCTCAAGTATAATTTAAAAAAACAAAATCTTTTTAAGGGCAAATTCAGAAATTTGAGAAAAAAGTTGATAATTTAATAGAAAATTTGACTATAGGTGCCACATTGGCACATATTGATAATTTGAGATGGTAAATAGTAAAAAAAAAAGTTTGGGTGGTACAAGAGCACACCCCCTATAGTCTAGGGGGTATTTTTGTAAAAACCCCTTTCATTTCTTTAGCATGTAGTTAGTAAATATTATATTATCTGTGCACATTCGGGGT
Organism: Purshia tridentata; assembly: GCA_003254885.1. Taxonomy (NCBI): domain Eukaryota; kingdom Viridiplantae; phylum Streptophyta; class Magnoliopsida; order Rosales; family Rosaceae; genus Purshia; species Purshia tridentata. The sequence goes on from QANT01006550.1 coordinate 8,557, forward strand.
CCTAGTTCTTGGTTTTTAGTTTTTGATTCTCAGCTTCAAAATTTTGGGTTTGAAGTCTTAGGTCCATGGTCTTGAGTTTGGGTCCTAGTCTTTGGGTATTTGTTTTCATTTCTAGGGGGTTCGGAGTCTGAGGTCCTCAGGTCTCGGGTTAAATGTCCTAGTATAAGGGTCCAATGTACGAACTCGGGTGGCCATGAGGTCATGAGGTCAAGGCCATGGAGTCTTGATTTGGGATGGCAGTTCTCCCCGCCAAACATGATTCCTGCGAGGCCAGCCCCACCCTGAATGTGGTGGGTATGATGAACAAAAATCTTGGATGAGAAAAGTTTCATCCCCCAACTCGAGTTTAGGTTCTAAGAAAACAACAAGTTTTTGGCGCCATTTCCAGGGAATGATGTTGAAACTTGGAATTGGCACAAATTGTCAATTGAATTTCTTTTCTCACTTTTGTTGATTCCTATTTGACAATAGTGAGACCGAGACCAAAAGTATCCAAGAAGAAGAGATGGCCCTAAATCTGTGTGGACCTTTGAAACACTACTCCTTGCCTTCATTACTACTCAGCTATCATGTATTGTGTATTTCGATCTTGCGGAGCAGAATTTTGAGCTGAAAAGTGAAATTATTCATCTGCTGCCGATTTTTCATCGTCTAGCATCCGTACTTGCACATTAAGGAGTTCTTGGGGTTATGTGAAACTATAAAGTTTCAAGGGATAGATGACAACCAAGTTTGCCTCAAGTTATTTCCGTTTTCTCTCTAGGATAAGGCTAAGAAGTGGTTGTTTTCTCTTTCGAGCGCATCACTGAACACTTGGGATGGTCTTGCTATAAAGTTTTTGAAAAAGTTTTCCCAGCTTCCCAAACAAATGAAATGTGGAAACAAATTCAGGGTTTCATGCAAAGGAGTGATGAGGTGTTCCATGAGACATGGAAGCGTTTTGAAGAGCTATTGAACACTTGCCCATATCGCAACTTGGAGGGCAGCTTATGGGGAGTTTTGAAATTCCCAAGGTGGTCATTAAACTAAGCCTAGAGGGGGGAGAATAGGCTTAACAAAAAATAATCCCAATTTAAATTTACCAAGTTGATTAGATACCAGCGGATTAGTTAGATGTGAAACAATCAGTTCAATTAAGCAAGCACACAAATAACACATAATAATTTGTTGATGCTGAAAACCCTACACTATTGATAAAAACTGTTGGACCTAGTTTAGATAAACAATACATTATGATAACTGGAAAAGATACATATAGTGACTCGATCCAAACCCTAAATAGACTCCTTCTATATAGTAAACTAACCTTACACAATTTTCAATTAGTGATACAAGGACTCACACTATACGCAGATTTTTGTCCATTAAAGATGATGGACTATGCCCTAATCCTAGGAATGGATTGGTTCAAGGAGAACCAAGCACAAATCGACTACGAGAAGAGATGAGTTTGTATTGCAACTCCAAATGGAGAAGAGAGTGTGATTCGTTTGGACGAGGAAGTATTTCCACCAAACCCACTATGGAAGGTGAGCCCGGAGCAAAAGGACTTCACGTTGTTATTGAATAATAGCGTCGACAAGAAAGTAGAAGAAGATACATGAGGTTGTACATGTCGTGGACGATTTCTCTGAAGTGTTTCTTGAGGATTTACATGGCTTAAAGCTAATAAGAGAAATTGAATTTGGAATTAATCTAGTTCTTGGAACATAACCCATTACTATACTGTTGTATAGGATGGCACTAGTCGAGATGGTAAAGCTCAAGACCCAATTGGAAGAACTACGAGCAAAAATATTTATTCGAGAAAGCATGTCACCATAAGGAGCACTTGTCTTGTTCGTAAAGAAGCACGATGAATATCGCCACATTTGTACATTGATTATCGAAAGTTAAATCAAATGACGATTAAGAAAAAGTGCCCTTTACCAAAGATCGATGAGTTGTTTGATCGACTCGCGGGAGAAAAGTACTTTTCAAAAATTTACCTTAGGTTTGGATATCTTTAGTTGCAAGTAAGTTTTAGAGAGGAGGATATACCTAATATCACATTTTGTACTTGCTATGGACACTATAAGTTTACGGTCATGCTTTTTGGATTGACTAACGCACTACCCGCTTTCATGGACTTAATGAATAGAGTGTTTCGATCCTATCTCGATAAGTTTGTAATAGTCTTTATAGACGACATTTTAATTTACTCAAAGTCAACTATATAAACGTTTGTAAAATTCGAAATTCCAACAATTCAGCTATATTAACATGTGGTAAATGAGTTCCAAGCAAACTATATAAACCCAAAATCTCAAATATGGGGACAAGGTATGAAAAGCAAACAAAAACCCAATTAATCAAACACCAAAAATTGAGAAACCCAATTCGTAGAGAATCAAAAGAACACTTCCAGTCCAAACAACTACAACTTTGACTACTAAATTGCTCAACCTGTTTTCGTGAATAAGTTTGAAAGAGCACTCACCATGACAATAAATGAAAAAAGCAAACGGTGAAGCAAACAATCAAACCTTCTTTTTTTTCCCTTTTTTCTTTTCTTTCTTTTTCAGGATGCCGATAGAATCGTATCAAGTATTAAACCTCTGTGTGTTTAAGTATACAAGCATATTCAATGGTCATTAACATTAATGCTAGCAATAAACTCAAACACCAAAATGGCTCTATAAAATGCTAGCAATAAGCTGAGTTGCTTAATTAACGGGGATGAAATGGGTATATACTGACTGGGTATAAAATGGCTCTCTACTCAAACACCAAAATTATTAAGATGGTTCTTTAACATTAATGCTAGCAATAAACTGAGTTGCTTAATTAATTATGTTTTGGGTTTGACGATTTTGGCCAACAAAAGGTATGTTGACAAATCTTGAATATTATTAACACATAAAAACATATGCCTTGGGCAACCTTAAAATGAGTCTTAGAGCATAAAAGGGCTCATTAATCTTGATTCATTTATTTCACAAAGATCATCCACCTACTAAATACTGATACATGGCGCTTTAAACATCAATCTTATGTGGAGCAAAGCAAACAATTAACACCAACAACATATATGTGTGTATAAAAATAAAGAACAGGATCATCTGAATTTACATTGATCCATTATACATTCTGGGAACAAATCCTACTATGGCTGAACACGTCTGGTGAAAAGAATATGAGCCAGATATAGCAAGAAACCAGCCTTAACATTAACACTTTTAACCTATCAAGTTAGTAGTAATTAGTACACTGCTCCAAGCAATGACTAAGCTGCAGTAGGAGATGAATAACTCTGGGTTTTTTATGAAGCAAGATGTGTGGCAGGGAAATTCAACCCTGCCCACAGAATCCCTTAGGTCTTCACTTAATAAAAGGCACCCCAGAAGGCACCTGTCTGGCATATTCGTCGTAACTGTGACCTGAAAAACTGCCTCAAGAAAACACTCTTCATGCTAAATTCTTTGTGAAAAGAAGCACCAACCCTGCTCACAGAATCCCTTAGATCTTCACTTAATAAAAGGCACTCCAGAAGGCACCCGTCTGGCATATTCGTCATACTGTGACCCGAAAAACTGCCTCAAGAAAAACTCTTCATACACAATTCTTTGTGAAAAGAAGCGCCAAACTATAAGTGCAAATGCAATTGTTGATATGGGATTACAAAGCATTACCTGAGTGCCCACTGACCAAATGAAGAAACCACAGTAACCAGGATGACGAACAACTCTATATATTCCACTTGTAATCAATTTGTGATGCTCCGAGGGATAAATCCTGATGAGATGTGTGAAGGCCTGACCAGCTGTAATTATTGCCATCTTCCGAATGATTTCCCCTATTATAACCATTGCAAGGCCCGAGTTGCTGACCCACCAGTGTTCTTTGAGACCAGGGAACAAAATAATTTCAATGCCGTACTCCAGCAGGGAAAGGATCATTGCTAAAAGATAGCTTTTGCTGATCAGAAGAGATTTAAGATTAACATTTGCTTTCCCATGAATGCAAATTGCTAAAATGTATTCAGAACAGTGAAAAAAGAATATTGCCAGGAACATCTGGGACAACTGTCTGCAGGCTGTGTAACTGAAGACTTGTTCCATGTTTGTTACAATTGAGTGAATCAAATTTTGGCTCTGGTGTACTGTAATGAAACCTAAGATCAATAACTGCCTCAATCAAGGTCTACCAATCTTTGTCTGCAAGCAGAAATGAAAAATAAAGAAAGTATTTTGGGGGTTTACTTCAGACCTGAAAAAAATGAACCGCAATATGACATTAAAACCGAAAATTGTCTCTCAACGCCACCCTGAATATGCTTCAAGAATAACATACCCTACACCCTGCACAAAAGAAAAATAAAAAGATTAAGAAATAAAGTTTGAGACTTAAAGGAAACTGTCAGGATGCTGTAATGCTAAAGTTGTTATAGATTCATAGTTCTTCCATGGAAATTAGAATTGTCATAGAACCACCAACTCTTGTAATCTTGCAATTATCAAACAAGCTAACAATTCCATGAGAATGAAGGTCATAATAAATAAAACCAGCAAAACCCTTCCAAAATCAAACAGCTAAATCAGATGGGTCCCAATTGAGCAACTAGAGGAACCAAAGCTAATGAATGCCAAAAGCAACAAATCACAAAGAAACGAAAAACTTGAGGAGCTGAAGAAATCAAATTTACAACCTTAAACCCCAAATTCGAACTTCAATTAAACCTTCAATTAAACTCTTAACTGAAACCTAATTAAATCTTAAACTAGAAAAAATCAAAAACTAATAGGAGAGAAAGAGGAGTTCCTACCAGGGGTTTATTGGTGAGTGAGGGTGTGAGGCTAAGAAGAAGATGATCCCAACAACAGCAGCAGCAAAAGAAGAATGGAAGAAAACCAAAATGAGTTTGGGACTGAGGGAGTTACGTACTGCACTTGCGGTTTGGACTGATGGGCTTTGAAGGTGGGAAAGTATAGGTTGTGGTTAGGGATTGCCCGTACACCTATTACTCTGTACTCCACAAAAATCCCACGTCATAGAGGGTGGGTCCTCTTGCTGATGTGGCAAAGACGGGTTGGTGGTTCATGGGTATGGAAAATTAAGCACATGTCAAGCTAATAAATTCAAAAGGATGAAAGACTTTTTGGGTTCCTGTATTAGACACGAGTCTTACTTTGTTCTCCGCAATTTTAGTTTACATTTCTTAAGAATTGTATTTTTATTAATGTCACACACAAGTTCAATTCATCAAAATTGATATAAAAAATGCTAATATGACATCACTTGATTAACTCTGAAATAAGTAATTTTGATAAATTAAATTAAATTACAATATTAATAGAAACACAATTTTAAAAAAATATAAATTAAAATAACAGATATCAAAATGCGACTTATCTATAGTATATATACCAAAAAGATCTTTTTGCCACTTCATAATGTTGCTGGCGAGTGGCTCCCTTTTATTTAGTTTTTGGTTGTTAATTAAGTGGCTTCCTTCCTTTGCTAGTACCCAGTAGTCAGCAGCAAAGTAAAGCAACATGCAAGTCAAGTGACTCACTTCTTAGATTCTTGGATCGTCTTTGTAGTCATACTCACTATAGGTCCCAGGTAAACTTTTCTTCGATTCATTTGTAGATTAAACTAGTGAATGATCTTCTAATTTTATTTTTCAATCTGCACATTTTAAGTAATGAGTCTACATCTTGAATCTTAATACTAGTTTTGGTAGATTTGAATGAGTCCATATTTCATACTTTAGAATTTAGACATCGAAACGGTTTGGTTCTTATAAATGATAATTTATTAGTTTTTGTGTTTAATTTGACCACAGAAAGACAGCATGACATTTTTTGTTGATTTCCCTTGATTGTTGTTTCGACGTGGATGAATCTGGACCCCTGCATCCCAAATGCTGAACGGTCAGCGGCGCTGGTCTTCAACTACGTGTCACTATACATATAGGAAAAAAACATATGAAAACACTCGGAGATACACATTAATAATGTAAAAGACTAGATTTCACAAATAGATCCATTCACTTTGTAAATTTCTTTTGTTAGTGTTTCCCCTAAAATTTACAGCCAGATCATACCATGAACTTCAGTTGATAGTTGATACACTGGTAGTCCTTAAATATGATTACCGGTATGCCACTGCACCGCTAGATCGTCGGTATGCAGACAAAATGTGTTGTGAATGATTAATTAACTTATGTGTTCGCACGACAAACTTTTTTCTTATCAAATAGATTTATGCAGCGAGAAATGAATAATTACCTCGCATAGGCTCTTTCTAATACCTTGATCCTCAAAGACTTTTAGATACTCGACTAGACGATTAGGGTGTGCTCAAAAGTAAATACGCGATGGATTAGTTCTTGAGTAATTAGATGAAGGGAAAAACTATGAACTTTCATATAAAATGTGTAAATCAACTAATTGTCACGAAATTGAGCAACAATAGTTGTCCTAACAACAAATTTCATCTAAAAGCCTGAACTTTAAGATCAAATATAGCAAATAACATAAAGGAAAATCAATACTAAAACAATTGAGTTCTAGCAGAGCTAATAAGAAAAAAGTATGAAAATTCCTAAGAACTTAAAGAATTAATCACAATAGTGCTTGAGAAATATCAGAAATTTTCTAAGAAGCTTTTTGTTGTGAGATCAGGAATCTTTTTACTTTCTACGTATGCTTCTTTATATAGGGGTTGAAACCTTATGTTTTCCAAGAAACCATAATCCTAATGGAAATAAAACTCTTCGCTTGCTTAGACCTCACGCCCAAATTTCCCTAAAGCTACCATATATGCATCCAAATTCCACCAGGATTCTTGCCTCATTGGGATTCCTTCCATCTCTTTGACTTGCGCTGCATCCTTTATTTGGTTGCTGATTTCTTGTCATGGGCCTGCTGAATTGGGCTTCGACATTTGCGCTAGGTTGCCTTCCTCTTATTGCTTCAAATTGGGCTTGGCTGGGCTATGGTCATTATTGGGCTCGGCCGTGTGTCTCGGCCCAAATCCAAATTATGGTGTAAACAGTTAGATTTGATGAATGATCAGGGAATAGAATTAAAAAACAAATTTATTTTTACGTCATTTTTGACATGGTTCAACTATTTAGAGTATGCAATATGAAATTTTAATATTTAAAATTATGTTTCGATGTTATATTTAGGTTTAACTCTCGAATTTTGGGTTACTCAACCAAAATTGTGAGTTAAAACTTAAAATTTGTCGGATAAATGAGACTAAATCATGAAGAGTTAAAATTGAGGAACATGTTTTGACTCATAATTTATAGTCTAAAATATTGAGACACATGCAAATCAAGGGATAGGATCCATTGCAGATGCCTGCAAATTTTATTTTTTTGTGCATTTTCGTAGCCGATTGATTGGCATTAGACACCGACTGATTGGTACTAATTTATTGGCTTTATATTAAATTTTAATTTTAAAATTTTAGACAGAATTAAATCTAATATATAACCTCTACAAACTTTATTTTACACAATATGAGGTGAAATGAAACTTCATTAAATATACACCCTAAAAAAATAAGGGAGGAAGCGATGCCGAGTGCTGATTGCAGCGCTCGGCTATCATAACAATTTCGGATCGACTGGTCAGTGTCCAATGCATACACTTAAAGAAAGGAGTGTAGTGGGACCCTTAACATATGCTTCTTTTGTCCAATAAAAGCAAGAAACCAGCTTCTTTGGTCAAAAAAAAAAAGCAAGAAACCAGCTTGCTTCTTTTGACTCCTTTTGGTAATTAAAAAAAAAAAAAAAAAGCAAGAAACCAGCTTGCTTCTTTTGACTCCTTTTGGTAATTAAAAATTTTAAAAGAATAAATTAATAAAAGGAGACATATGCTTTAGTAAAAGAAAAAGTAAGCAACCTTGCTACTTTTGACTTCTTTTGGTAACTAAATCTAAAAGAATAAATTAATAAATGGAGAAGCAGAGCAGGGCAATATGAAATTTATCATATATGTCGACAACAGTTACCAGCAAAACCACTACAATATAAGATATATGTGTGCGCTGTGGATAATATGTTATATATTTACAAGCTGCTACCTGCATATATGCTTTGTGAAGATATCTCCAATTCAATTTGTGTGTTAGAGGTTAATTATAGGCTTATTTTACCATTTACTCTTCAAAACTGTAATTTACATCTGTTTTCTATTTTACTTAGTTTCATTAACTACTCTATCAAAATGCTGACGTGGCATACTGGATGGATGCCATGTGTTACAACTTTTTTTCAAATTTTTTCTATTTTTCTATTTTATAAACTTTGAAAATTAATTAAAAATAACTCCAGATTCAGAAAAATACACGGAAAATTATTACAAACTCATCTAGTGCTAATTTATTATGGGGTCAAACTACCAATTTTCCCTCTAAGTGTAATATCATGAACTCGTAAACAATTACTACCCAAAAGACCTCTTTAGATGTATGTCATGTTGGTCTTCTTAAAATTAACACTACCTTTCTTGTAAACACTTCTACCCAAAAGACTTGTCGGTCTTAGACCCTCTATAAAATAAATTCTAGAATTTCCGTATAGTCTCGAAAGAATTCTCTAAAATAGGTTTTTGGTAATTTTCAAAATATTTTTGAGAATTCATCTGAGACTTTTATGGAAATTCTAGAATTTTTCTAGAATTTATTTTATGATGGGAAATTTATTTTAATTTTTTATAAATAAATTTAGATTTCTCAAATTTTCTAAAAACGCTCAAAGGGAAAATTGGTAATTTGACCACACAGTAAATTAATACTGGTCAAGATGAGTCTGTAGGAATTTTTTGTGTATTTTTTGAAGTCCATAGCTATTTTCATTAAAGTTTATAAAATAGAAAAATAGAAAAAATATGAAAATAAAAAAAGAGGTGACACGTGGTGTACATCCAGAGTGCCACATCAACATTTAACGACAACGTCAACATTTTGACAGAGTTGTTGATGGAACTAAGTGAAATGGGACATAAATGTAAGTTACAGGTGATACCATGAGACAAAAAAACTTTTAAGTGGCAATGTGAGAATGAAAAACAGTTTTAGGTGGTTAAATCGTAAAATAAGCCATAATATATATACTTGTTTCTTTAACTGTATTTCTTTTGCTTGCTTTCAAGTATAGTATGCTCTTCTCTTTTATAGAGAGAAAATGCGAAAAGAGAGATTGGTTTACTGTGCACGTGTGCCGAAACGCAATGCTACATCTCGTCTATTTATGTTTCAGTATTCCTTTCACTTTTTCTTTTCACTTTTTCTTTTAAACTCCCTTCAGGTATATATAATAAATTGACAGATTCAACCAGTTAGTCTGCTAGTTTTTCCTAGTTTTTTTACGTTGTCTTTGTTTGCTGTGCCTTTTGGCTCTCTTTTAATGTAATAGTATGAATGTAATATATGTATTATTATAAAGGCATGTGATATAATATTTGTGAATTATAGTGCCCTTTACTAAATTATTATGTTTGACTTTTTAACTAGTACATAATCTAAAATGCTATTAAATTTTAGTATCTAAATTAAAAAATTATTGAAATTTGGTATTTAAAGTCAATTAACCTTTTAGTTTATTATTTATGTACATTTTTATTTTTTTATTAATTTTTCATACTCTAAAATCTAAATTCCTAAAACTCTGAAAATAAAAGAAAAACTCGTTTCTTCGGTGTGATTCGAACACAGACTAATTGTAGGAGCTTATGCCTTATCCACAGAACCACCAAACTGTTAGTGGATTCCCAAATATTATATTTATATGCTTCTGAAAAAACTGATATTTTTAATATATTAGTTAAGCACTAACCGGTTATAAACTATAACCCTAACCTAAAAACTTATCTTCTTCCTTTCTCACTTCACAGCAGCCGCCGCATGCAGCTCTCTCTCTCTCTCTCTCTCTCTGTCTTGCATCTCTCCTCTCTTTCTACTGCATCTCGCTCGTTCTTCACTTCTTCTTCAGTTGGTTTTCTGTTGCCAAAATTTTTCTTCCATTTCGTGAAAATTTCGTGAAAATTTCGCGAAATTTTCCCGAATTCAAAGAGTACATCTTTTCAGGAGAAACAAGCAGTGGAAGGCTCGGAAATTCAAGCAGAGGAAGGCTCAGAGATAGGAACAAAGGAAGACTTCGAGATGGAAGAACAACAAACTGTTGGTATATTAGTTATATGTATCTCAATCGACATATGCTCATCACAATTAAAGAATTAATTACAATTTATATATACATATATATTAAATGATCTTTTGCATTATTTATTTTGTCTTTTTAAGTTACTTAAATTTACACTCAATCACTTGGCAGAAAATCAGAATGCTGGCGTCCATCACTCCCGCGGTGATTAATATTGAAATAACGCTTGAGTTTCTTTCTGTTTCTCTGCATTTGCCAAGGTCACACTGCCTCTTGCAGCCTTGCTAAATATGAACTATCTAACAAATTTAGTGGTAAAATTTTAAGCCATATCAGCTAGCCTAATTTTTTTTTTTCTCCCCCCCTTCTAAATTGCATTTTTCATCCTTGTAATTTCAATCAACTTCATCCGGTAGTTTCGATTTTCTGCAATTTTAATATTAAGTAGTCCAAAATGTTAAATCTCGTCTATTTGAAGATAAAAATGTGATGTGACACATGTGTTTACCCTCTCAGTCTATTCAAGATAGAAATGTCAAAAATTTTCATATACACAAGTCAAACACATGCATGCCACGTCAAATTTTCGTCTTCAAAATAGACGTGTTTAACCGTTTCAATTTAATTTTGATAGTTATGAAAGTACATGACCAAAATTTTCAAATTTGAAACTACAAAACAGAAAGTAAAAAATAGACCAAAAGTGTTATTTGGCCCTTTTCTTTTTTCTTTTTTTGTGAAAAAGGGAAACCCGTTGGGTTGGGTCTTCTTCTGTCGCTGGCTTGTGTCTTCTTCTTCTTCTTCTGACTTGGGTCATCTTCCACAGAGTAGCAAGAAACTATATGAACCATGTAGGTTTAAATGCAAAATATTAAAATTAGGCTAGCTGATGTGGCTTCAACTCTAACCATTAATGGGATTGTTGGGATTGTTCATATATACTTAACCAAAGTACGTTTCTTTTTTACGAAAAAAAAATGCAGAGTTGGTGCGGAAGTAGAAATGCAGAATTGTCCAAATATAGCGTTACGTCACCAAATATAGCACTACGTATAACGTAACGTTGCATCTTGTCTATTTTTGTTTTCGCATCAGCTCCGCATTCTCTTTTTGCATAAAAGAAAAATCTCTTGACCAAATGCACACATCTGCACCTTGGTAAATGTAGGTTTGTCTTTAAGTTCTTATGTTTTACACTCAGTTAAACAATAACTTGGCAGTACATCCGAATAATACCAACTATGACTTCCGCGAGTATCAACCTTTCTTCCATGCTGTGGGATGTGGTGATTGGAATTATGCAAGGGAATTTATCACCCTACATCCTAATGCAATAACGGCACAATATCCAGATACAGGTAGGACAGCTCTTCACATCGCAACAGTTGCTGGCCAAGTGCATATTGTGGAAGAGTTGGTGCAGTTGATGTCATCGGAAGACTTGGAAATTAAAGATGCAGATTCGTTTGGTGGTAGGACAGCTCTTAATATTGCTTCCAAGATCGGAATCACCAAAATGGGTAAATGCATGGTTACAAAGAACACGAATTTACTTACTATTGCTGATAGTAACAGTAGGATTCCAGTTGTATCGGCTTCTACATTTGACAATTGGGATATGGTTCGTTATCTCTACTCTGTCACTCCACTCGAAGATTTAATGCCAGCCAATGGCCGCAATGGTGCTGCACTTTTTTGCCATTCACTTTATTCCAAAACATTCGGTAAAATTTTCAATTACTACTCTCATTATACATTAATATATTGGAATTTCAAATTTTATTTCGTCATTTCTCTACTACATATAGATATTGCATGGGATCTAATTCGGAGGTGTCCATCTTTGATCATTTCTCAAGACCACGATGAAGTATATCCTATATTAGCATTGAGTCAAGTGTCTTTTGCATTCCCAAGTCAAACACCGCTCAAATTCTGGCAACGATGGATCTATAAATGTTGGTATCGCATTTGTCTTCTTATTATTTCTTTGTCAATATTATATGGAGTACTTGGCTGTATTTAAAACAATTGCTCCTCATCTTCTATAACTTTTTAATCCAATTTTACCCCATAGAAAACAAAATGAAACACTATATACAAAAACCTAGAAACAAAAAGTAGTTGATATGATTTTTTGGCAACAGAGGGGTTCGCCCAACTTGTAGGGCTGCCCTTTGGTTTGGTGTTTATGGAACTGACTAACAACAATTGAAATTTTTTGGTTTGGTAAATTGATTTTCAAAATAATTTAAAATTCGAAAAAATTTGATAAACCGAACGATTATCGAATGAAACCGAATTAATTATTACTGAAATATGTACAATAAAAACTGAAACAATTACCAAAACTCAGTTATATATATATATGTGTGTGTATGTTTATATAATACTATTATGTTAGTAACATAAATACATATAAACTAAATATAAAAAAATATAAATGTATAATGTTATCATATTAATATTATTAAAAGTGAGTTAAGATATCGAGTCATTTTCTAAAGGTTACCATTTTTAGGAAAATAAGAACTTTTTTATTAGGCAAGTAATGCATATATATATATATATAGAGCAAGGTTCTATTGTGAGATTCTCACAAATTTCTAATTTTTGGAATCTCTTTGTGGGGCCTACACGAGTCGTTTTATATCAATCCGAACCATTCATTTATTACATTTTCATTGATTGATATCTTTACAAAAAATTAGTTAAATCGGAAATCATTTGTCTATCTAACTTTGATCAAATAAATAGACGGTTTCCTCAAAAATATTTGGTTCGCCCATTTATTTAATCAAAGTTAGATAGGCAAATAGTTTCCAATTTGACTAATTATTTGCAAGAATGATCAATCAATGAAGATGTAATAAATAAACGGTTTGAATCAATACAAAACAATTCGTGTGGGCCCCATAAGGAAATCTCACAAATTATAAGTTTGTGGAAATCCCACAATAGAGCCTTGCACTTGCTCTATATATATATATATATATCATGCATAGTATTCATATTTGTCAGTACACATACATACTAAATAAATATGATGGATACTAATTATATATATTATTAAACTACTTGTACTAGTATATATTTTTCAAAATACTAAAAAGAAAAAAAGATTAATTTTTTTTTTTGGAAGATAAGGTTGTTTTTGTTTGAGAAAAATGTAATTTAATAATATAAAAGAATAAAGAGGGGCACGTAAAATAATAGTTTCCTTTTATTTTTATTTTAATGAGGGCCAATAAAGAAAATTTAAGTGTTCAAATATAAGTAGTGGGTTACTCTCCAAGTGAATTAGCCAATCATCTCGGGCTCCGAAATGATAAGGACCCTCAAATTTATTTATTTTGGAAAGGAATATTGTGCTTTAATGATAATTGGAATTAGAGTTAACAGCATGAGTAAGCCATAAAGGCGAATGTATCCAACTCCCTATTTTCCTACTTTCAAGTCAAGCAAATTAGCTTAAGTAGCTTTCTTATTTCCTCTTTTAAAATTGATCTTGCTTCAAAGAAAAGGTTTGATTAATGTATTGAATCAGCTAATTGTGTTCTTTTCTTGACAGGCATACCCATAGAACCTGCAGGTGGCGTCAATGATATTCATGGAACTGTTCAAATTCTAGAAAATA
>QANT01006552.1:0-16796 GCA_003254885.1 Purshia tridentata
CCAGCTGGATAAAGACATATTCAGACTTTTTTTTTAGGTGTGCTGTAATTCCCACGCCTTTAATCTATTAGGCTTTATCCCATTCCCACACCCACTCACCTTTTATATAAAAATTTAATTATAATGTTATACTTTTGTAAAATTACTTAAGAGAACATACTTATAATTGAAAAACAGCAAATAATTCTAAAAAAAACAAGAAAGAAAGAAGCTCGTGGCTACTGATTTGAATCTTCTCTTAAGCACTCTAATCTGTTAATTTTATTAACCTTTTAATTATTGAGTAATACATGTTTTTTATAATATTTTATAATTCTCAATCATTTAAAGTTATAATTACAAAATTAAAATAATTAAAAATTAAAATCATGTATAATCCAACCACATAATAAACATAATAAAAATAAAAAACTAAAAAACCATAAGCGCAAACCCACCGTCCCTCCCTCCCCACCAACCTGTGATCCATTTCTCTCTCTCTTCCCTTCTATCTCTCAATATTTTCACTTTCTTCTCTGCAAATCGTGGTAGTGGGCTTATGCTTTAAAAGTTTTTCATTTTTTTTTCACATCAAATTATTGATCTATTATTTACTACACCAATTAATTGACAAATAATTTTACCCGCCGAAAATAAACCCCAAACTTGTATGTCCCGTTCAATCCAAATCAAATATATTTTCTCTATGATCTCAATCTTGTTCTATCTATGTTTCTTCATATGATTTTCTAACATCAGAAACATCAAAATATCAAAACCAAAATGAAAGGAAGTCGACATGGCATCATTTTCTTTGAGATCAACTTCATCTTGATTTGCCAATCATCACTATATATATCTCTTTATTCTCTCGTCTGTTATAGAAGTTGAAGGACATATCCAGACCTCTTGCATTCTCTTTTTGTAATGCAATAGAAAACTTTATGATAGTTGAAGAGTATTCCAATCCCAATAAAGGAGGGATTTGCCACTGGTAATTAGCTTTCCTAATTCAATGAAAAGTTGACGTTGGCTGAAAATCTAATTTAATTTCTATCTTTTTAATTATTTAATTATTTTAATTTAGCAATTATAACTTTAAATGAGTGAGAATCATAAAATGTTATAAAAAACACNAAATGTTATAAAAAACACGTGTCACTCTATAATTAAAAGGTTAATAAGATTAGGAGATTAGAGTGCTTAGAAAAGAATCCAAATCTCATAGCAGCTTGTCATGGACTTGTGAGAGATAGAAATCTAACTTGTAATGACTATGTTGTTGAGAATCATTGCAGCAGCTGTATTATCGAGATAGCTTGTTACACGGATGTAATTACATTAAATTAGTTTTGTCTTTTTATTTCCTTTTTTATTTCCTATTTTGTAAAGCTAGATTATAGGATCAGTTACCTTTTTCTTAGGAACTCTTTGTATAAACGTATTGGTAGAGAGGAATAGAATTCAGTCTGGCACATATCTTTTTCTGATTTTACATGCTATCAGAGTAGGACTAGCTATTACCAACCCTAGTCGCTACAGCTCTTCTTTCTTGTCGCTGTAGCCATGGGAGATTCAGACTCAGGAGGGAGCAAGACTAAGACTGATGCTTCCGATCCTTTTTTTATTCACCATTCTGATCACCCAGGAATGGTCCTTGTATCAAAACTTCTTAATGGAAATAACTATTCTACATGGTGTCGTTCTATGCGTATTTCCCTAAGTGCAAAGAACAAGTTGGGGTTTGTGAATGGAACAATAAAACTACCTTATGGAAAGACAACAACCGACCAAGTTGAAATTTGGCAACGCTGCAATGACATGGTATTATCTTGGTTGCTTAATTCAGTAGAACCTGATATTGCCGAGAGTGTGCTGTACTACAACACTGCTCATGAAGCTCCTCGAATTTTTGAGTTGCAACGTATAGTAGCCTCACTTACACAAGAGCAGATGTCAGTTGCAGTTTATTACACCAAAATGAAGAGTTTGTGGGACGAGTTGTCTTCTTACAGCGAAGTTCCTACCTGTTCTTGTGGTGCGATGAAAAACCATGCCGAGCAAGAGGAAAGGAATGCCTTAATGCAGTTCCTTATGGGACTTAATGAATCCTATAGTGCAATACTTGGGCAAATCCTTCTTATGCAACCTCTGCCTTCCTTGCGCAAGGCCTACTCTTTTGTTTCCCAAGAAGAAAAGCAAAGAGAATTGGGCTCCTCTCGTGTCCCTATTTAACCCGCTGCTATGGCCGTACGTCAAGGCCAGAAATCCAACAACTCTCATAATTCCAGTCAGAAACCTTTGAATTGTACACATTGTGACCGAGACTATCACACTATTGAGACTTGCTACAAACTGAATGGCTATCCATCAGGGCATCATTTACACAAGTCTAACAATCCCAAGGGAGGTCGGAACAAAAGTGGAGAGGGTACCAGGTGACTTCTCACTCCACCCTGCCAGAGATCCAAGTTGCTATGCCTACCTTATCTGAGCATCAATGTCAACAAATCCAGGCCATGATGTGTGAGACAAATCTTAATCCAACTGACCCCTCAGTTAATGTAGCTATTAGTTCATTCTCAGGTATCTCTAATTCTCTTCTTGATCCCAAATGGATACTTGACAGTGGAGCTACAGACCACATCACCTCATCTTCACATTTGCTCACAGACATGGTACCAAATTCCATTATTCCACCAGTGGTACAGCTGAGTGGGGTAATAGCACCCATTACTTCCACTGGGACTGTTTCCCTTAATTTATCCTTCCATTTGAAAAATGTTTTATGTGTCCCTTGTTGTGAATTAACAACCCTGTGACCTTGTCTTAGATATATACTAGAGTTATCAAAATTAGCAAAACAAACACAGAAAGCACAAGAATAAAAGACACCAAGAATTTGTTCTCGAGGTTTGGTGAACTTTGCCTACATCCCCGTGTGATCCATAGAGAATCACAACTTCACTATATAGAGAAAAGATTACAAGAACTTGTTGAAACCCTAACCCTAATTCCCAAGTGCAGCTGTTCTCTCCTCTCTCTAGTCTCACACCTTTTGTCTAGGTATTCTATCCCTTTTTTTTCTTGGTTGTAGCAACCTATTTATAACTTATAGGCAGCAGCATACAATTAGGTTTCAGCCACGATTCCTAATCCTACTAGAATTAGGTAATTGGCCTAATTAACTAATTCTATTCCTTGTAAAATTAAGAGACATTAAGAACTTCTTCCTTAACTAGGAAGTCCTTGCGCAAGTTCCTCTCAGCATTCCTAAAAATCTGTACCATACTAGGAATTACCTAAATTGCTACTTTCCTTTTTTGTATTCCTTCTAGAAAATTTCGACGAGCCAAATCACAACATCCCCACCTTCAAAGTTAATCTAATATTAGTGAGTCGCTTAGCAAAAGATTTACATTGCTCAGTGATTTTCTTTCCTTCTTGGTGTATTTTGCAGGACTTGGAGACGAGGACGACGATTGGTTTGGGGAAGCGGTGGGTATTGATTATGCGTGGGTAGCTTTGTTTGGAGAGTATTTGACCACAAATTTGAAGTTCAATTTATTGGTTTGATATAAATGTATCCCTATGTTGATTTGATCTTAAGCATCGTAGGGAGGCAGCTTGGTTTCGCAAAGATTAGAAATTAGGGTTATGGTTGTTAAAAGAAGAGAAGAAGAGGAGGGTAGTTTTGAAATATTGGTGGGTGAAAAGAGTATATTCCTATTTTTCAAAAATAAATAATGTAAATATTTATTAACTCCCAATTTAAATTTAGGTTATTTCAAAACTCCCACCCTTAATTAACCTCTCTCAAAATCCTTATATAAACTTAACCTCTCCTAAAATCCCTAGTCAACTGCCATCCAACTAGCTTTGACTGCTATTTTTTAAATATTCCAAATATATCCATTATACACAAATAGTTATTCAAAAATCAAAATTAGTTTTCTCACACACACACACACACACACACACACACACTCTCTCTCTCTCTCTCAGTACGTTTTTCTCTCCTAGTGTGGTTGTTACCAACGTGTGCTCCGTCGTCTAGCGAGATTGGTCCGAATGTTCTCGTCTCTCATCCGTCTTCTTCCCCTTTTATTCTACTCCATGAAAGCTAGGGATTACATCAAATCGATCCCGGGCAAATCGTGCTCCTTTGTTGGTGATCCGCCAATTTTTGGCGACAATGGGGTAACCTCCAAGGATAGCTTCCTCACATCGATGGCTTGCTATGTCGGCTCCTCCTCTTATCAATAAGGGTGCACAAATCTACTAAAAACCCATTTACCGATCTAGTTTGATCCACAATTTGTGGATCAGATATAGATATCAATATTGAAAACTACAGGTATATCCGATTCGATCTGAAAATTATATATATTAGATTATTAAATAGTTTTTATATATTCGTATATGTTTAATTCCTATTATAAAGTAAGTCAAAGCCCCTATTATAGTTTATGATCTGTGTTACTATATAGTTTTAAAGTTTAGAGTATTTTAAATTAGTTTGACAATGAAATCTATTATAAAAATTATAAATATATATAGTATATAGTTTATAACTGTTCTATATTCTATAGTTTATAATACCATATAGTTTATAACTTTTATACAGTATATAATATATAGTTTACGGTTTAGAGTATTTTTAATTAGTTTTTATATGAAATCTATTGTATTAATTATAAATGTATAAACTATATAGTTTATAATGATTTATATTGTATATAGTTTATATAGTATAGTTTTTGTTATGTAATTGTTTATGATTTTTATGTTATTATTCGGATATTATCCATTATCCAATCCAATCGATTCAATTTGATTTTTCAGATATCTTAACTTGTTGGATAGCCATAATAGTAGATCGGATATGGGAATGAAAATGGCTATACCGCAAATTATAGATTGGATATGGATAATGGTTTATAGATTGGATAACTGATCCGTGTGCACCCCTACTTATCAATGGTTAGTTTTTTTTTTTTTTTTTTTTAGATATGGGAATGAAAATGGCTATACCGCAAATTATGGATTGGATATGGATAATGGTTTATAAATTGGATAACTGATCCGTGTGCACTCCTACTTATCAATGGTTAGTTTTTTTTATTTCTTTATTATATTTCATTGATTAATTAATTATTTTACATTCTTGTTTGGCTTCCGAGAAAATTTTGGAAATCAAATATGAATAGGAAAATATAAGGTTAATTTCAGGAAATTAAGCATCTTTGTTCGAGCTGAAGGCTGCATCCAATGAGGAGTTTCACAAACACATCTTTTCTAATTACTCGTCTTTCGGTAGGTAATGTCTTCAGCTACATTGCAATGTCTCAGTTGCCCTTCTCTATCCATTTTTTTTTATGTTTGGAAACCAACATTTGATTAGTTGCTTGCCTTCATTGTTCAAATAATGATTTGGAAGATTTTTTTTTAATCACTAGGTATACATTTGTCAAAGAACTATAAAATCAATATAGATCTTGGCCGGGCTGAATACATGATAAATAATTGCAATGTGAATAATATATTCCAAGATGAGGCCGTATGTATTGTTGATTGGGGTTACCTCTGTTTATCTTTCAACTGATGCATCATGTTGATATAAATAAATTTTGATTCATATAAACTCTTTGTATGTTTAGGATGCTAACAACTATTGTTGTAACCAACAGGCAATATGAAAATATATCAAAGAGGATGAGTATTGCTGGTTACAAATAAAAGGACTTTGGCACTAGTTACAATGAAATTCAGTTTTACTGAATTCAATTTCAGCTATATTTAGTTTTTATTGAAACTGTTTTTAATGAAATTGTTTTAGTGTGAAACTAAATTTAGTTTTTAGTGAACTGAATAATGTAATTGTTTTTGTTTTGTTATGGTGTAATTATAATTGGCAAAAGGACATTTTTGGTCCCTATGTTACGGACGGGTCGCACTTTGGTCCTTGTCATTTCAATTTACATTTTTTAAAGACTGTATTTCCATTAATGTCGCAATTAGTTTTTAGTGAACTGAATTATGAAATTGTAATCTTAAAGTCAGTTGGGACAGCGACATCTAGTCAGAAGGCTTAGGAGTGGTTCAATGCCATAAATAAAGACCTTTTTACAGTGTTACTGTTTTCAAAATTCCATAACTTTGTAGACATGGCAAGGTTTCAGTTTCACCATGTGAAAATTAGTTGTTGGAATTTGAGTGTACCAATTCTGTTTTACATAGTCCTTCAGAGTATGCCAGATTTTTGAATCATTGACTTTTTAGCAAAATAATTAACAGATTTTTGAATCATTGGCTTTATAAACTATATATTAAGACATGAGCATTGCTAGAGTTTTACCATCTCCAGAAGTTGAGATAACTTATAAAAGTTCTTTGTTGTAGCAGTGGAAAATGTTTCATGAATCTACTTTAGGACTTTAGATTTGTCCTTTGTATTAGAATGTGATCTAGCCATTAGTGCAAATATTTAGTATCACTGTATTTTCCTCTCTTTTTTTCTTTTTTTTGAAAGAGAGAGATCAATACCACATGACATTTGTTGCTGTTTGACTTGCAAGCAATGTATTCACATATATACATATATACGATTTAGATTAGATGTTAAGAAGCTCTATTCATGAGAATAACTTATCTATATATCCATATTTCTATTGACCTTTTTTGTATTTGCTTTGATGAATATTTCTAAGTAATGTATTGGTTTGTTCTGCAGCAACCACAAGTATACGGTGCCAAGTTTGGAGCTTGAGCGAGATTGGAAGTGTCTTTGTGGAGATGCGTTTTGGTGTTTTTAGTTGAAAAGTAATTATTTATGTTCTTTCTTTCTTTGTTGTCTGTAAAAATGGGGCTAAAACCAAATTTTATGTTTTCTTAAGATAGCAATTTCTTAGTTTTGATTCGTACACATGTATGATAGCATCAAATGCGTGACACTTGGTCGAAAATGTGTAATTTTGTATTGCAACCCTGTCTTTCGGTTTTCTAATTTGGAAAATTGGAATGAAATTAATCCTGTAGTGACTAGTTTTTAGGTTGAGTATATAGTGTTTCTTTGCTTCCAGGTAAGCAATTTTGCACTCTCATGTTTAGGGGAAGAGCCTTCAGAGATGTTTGTAAGTTTTTGTTTCCTTTTCACATGTGTTTCTGTTCCAACTGTTTTGTTTCTCGGGATTAAAATTTGTGTTTTATTATTAGGATGTGAAATATTCATTTGATTGCATATGATACATCTCTTACCTTTTTAAATATAAAGTAAATTGAATTGTCTTCTTTGTTGTATTATTGATTATATATATGACAAGTCCCTATTTTAATATCCATAACTAGTGTGGACTTTCTTAATGTAATAAAAGGTTATTAAAATAGCTAAACCTTAAGGAAGGTCCTTAATGTTGTATTATTGATTATATATATGACAAGTCCCTGTTTTAATATCCATAACTAGTGTGGACTTTCTTAATATAATAAAAGGTTATTAAAATAGCTAAACCTTAAGGAAGGTCCTTAGTCTATAAAAAGTGGTACTTATTTGAATATTCTTAGAAGACCAGGACAGTAAATAGTCCTTTTATAAATGAGCCTTCAGTTCCCTTTTATAGTATTTTTTCTTATTAAGTCAATTTGTAAAGAATAAGTTTTCTTTGAACGTAATCATGCCAATTTTGATATATATTGGATGTTGAATTCTAATTTAGTTGGGAACGAAATTTTTATTCATGATTTTGGTTCAGTTTTGTTTATTTGGTAAGCTTTCATCAATCTGGCTTGTATTTTTCTTCTTGAATTATCAAAATATATATTTTATTATTATAATGTAGAATTTTAAAATTTTTGGGGTGACCCAAAAGACCCAAACTAGCTTGTTTGACTCTGGCTTTCTCTATTTCAGTTTGTAACAATTTTGCTTTTGCATAAGTCTTTAATAACTACACTCTAGCTTTTCTTTACTATTGAATGGGAAAAAATAGTATCGGTGGAATTCTCATCATTTATATTCCTTATTATCACTATGAGAATGACAATAATTGAAATTCATCATTTAATGTTGTCTAGATACATGGTTGTAAGAAATATTCCTCCTCAAAAAATGTGATTATAGATGTAATTGATTTATATTTTTCCAAAATAACTAATTTGCATTTATTTATTTATTATGCCTTTTTTTTTTCTCTAATGTGGCAATATTTAGAATAATTTTTCATTGTTTCCTATGTAGGTTTGGGTATTGTGAACAGTTGATATTCAGATTACAAGAGTTTTGCATATGTTTTAGAGGAAGCAAAATCTGCTGTAAATCAGAATTTTCAATATTTGACAAGATAGATCTAGGAACACTAGAATATGCTGTATCTATTGCCTAAGATTATGTACTACCTTTTAGACCAAACAAAAGGTTTTTCAGCGACTAGCTTGTCTAGTCTTTGTAACATGAGACGTAACTGCATTTCTATATTTGCGCATATCAATGAAATTAATTTAGTCAACCAAACTGGTTGAGGAACTCTGTGTTTACAAGTTTTAGTTTCAACTTTCAAGCATTTCAAAAATGATCTATTTAGGCTAGTCAAATATGAACTGTAGTAGTTGGTAGAAAATAATTGTACTAACTAACTACTTATTTATTGTTCTTTTTGAGCTTTACTATTTAGAAATTTTGTAAGATGTGATTTTTTAATTTGACTATCTTTCTTCTTGTGTTAGATTGAAGTGGATGATGATAATGCTGATCCATTGTACAAGTTCTTGAAGTTAGGCAAATGAAGAATCTTTGGAGATGATATTCAATGGAACTTTCCTAAGTTTCTAGTTGATAGGGGTGAGAAAGTTGTGGAGCGCTATTACTCGACAACTTCATCCCTTAGCTTTGAGGTAAAAGACTAGATGTCTGATTCTCAAATTTGATTAAGTTATGCAGCTTTCTTTGTTGTTTATTATGGTTGATGCTTTTTTATAATTTTATTTATTTTATAGCGTGACATAAAGAAGTTGTTGGATCTCATGAATGCCGAGATGGGAAGGCAAAGTTTGATGAGGTGCGAATTGAATAGAGAGACTTTGTGACCTTTTGGTACATTTGCGGTACTAGAGTACAAGTATATTATTAATTTTTTGCAAAGATAACTAGGCTGAAGATAGAACAAGTGCACTATTACTTATAGCATTCATTTTTGTTTTAGCTTGAAGCTTTTGGAATAAATATTTGATATTTATGTAATGAATGAATATTTACTGATTAAAAATTCTACTTAGCTTGATTGATATATTGAACTTGCTTGACAATGAAAAATTCTTTTTTGTGCTTGAGAATTTTATTTTGTACAATAATTTATTGTATGATGTTTCTAAGGTGAAAAATAAGTTGGTTGAGAAAAAAATGATTTGAATACTTTAGTTGATAAAATTATGTTGTCAGACAATTACAACCAATATTTTTTGCTACCTAAGATCAAAAGTTTGATGATGACTAGGAATGTTAATGCCTAGTTAACATTCCTTTCATTAATTCGAAATATTTGAAAATCTAAGTATTCTATAACATAAGTATAAATGGTGTTTAATAAGCTCATCATGTTTCTTCTCTTAGATTTTTATGAACGCATTCATTCACTTATATGATGATTATAGAGTTCCATTATAGTGAATAATGCTTATATCTTACTAATATGAAATTCACATTATTTAAAATATTCATCTAGTATTTCTCATTCATTAAAATACCCCTCTAATCCTTTTAAAAAAACACCTATGATTAATCAATTGACATGGTTTTAAGACATATTTCCAATATTGATACTAAATGGAGCACTATCAACCTTCATTGTCTCCTTTAAGGGAAATGTCAACCGTTTCCCATTAATGAACAACTATATTATATCTTAAAAAACATAATTGTTAGTTGTATGGATCAAAGAGCATAATATTATAAAAGATAGACTTACACCTAACCTTCCAAATGGACCAAATGATGAGGCAAATCTAAGACATCAAATCAAACCAAAACAATAATAGGAACAATTATTAGTTGGCAGCAAACCAAAAAGCTTCCAATTTTCAAAACGAATACAAGTGTGCTCATTCCAATTCACCATAATCTTGTATCTAAAATGGAAAACTCTAAAACAATCACATTATTTTTTATACCTCTTAATTATTTAAATTACCACTCATTCTATATATTAAAAATAAATAAATAAATTCCTACTCAATTCTTTTTGTTTTTGGACACTTCCTATTTTATTCATTCATACTTGCTTTAGTAGTCACTAAAGAGAGACAGGAAAATTCAATTTGAATCAGAAAAAAGGTGCATTACAACTTAGAATAAAAGAGAATTTAGAGTCTAATAACCGAAACATTAGCTTTAAAAACCATTCAAAGCATATATGAAAATTTGGACTAATGACTGCAGCTATTCAAAGATAAAAAAAATTGACCATTATCCTATTGTATAGACCAATAAGACCTACACTCATTCCAGGAGAAACAAACAAATAACATAATCAAGTAAAATGCTAGTCTAGACAAAAAAAAAATACGACATCTCACAATAATCTAAATCAGTATTAGCAACTGAAATAAAGTAAAAAAAAAAACAACTCTACTTGTGCATATTCAAAACAAAGTATATTATTACAAGTCTGCTTAGTTATCATCTTTCTCCCTCAACTGCTTCCTTTGTTTCTTCTTCTACTGTCTGAGTTTCTCTTTATCTCTCTTGGCTTCCATGTGCTTCTTTTTTTCTGAAGCTTCTTAAATGCATTGAGGTCATTCTCATTGTAACAAGTATCAACAAAACTTTTTAAATGCATTTGTCTTTTTTTTTTCAAAGGAGACCAAAGAGTTCAGAGATACGAAGATATGAGAGCTAACTTCTTACGATACTTGAATGTAAATATGTACTTTATCATGTAAATTATAAAGTTTTCATCAAATTTTATGATCACAACAAAATTAATGACAATAATAAAGTCAAAAGTAAATAAATTTACTTCATTCAACACAATTCAAACTACATTAAAGAATAAAATATTCTCAGTTGATTTTTTTGTGTTAATATTGTGTTTATTATTAAAATGGAGTAATTTTGAATTTCAATAATAAGACAAATTAATTCGTAAAAAAATTTAAAAGATTTCAATCCACCATCTACACATAGCAATTTACATAAGAAGAAAAAAACAAAATGTTTATCAATAATTTTTCCAAATAGTTATCCATAAATACATTTTTTTTTTGTTTAAACGAGACCAAAGAGTTCAGAGATACGAAGATATGAGAGCTAACTTCTTACGATACTTGAATGTAAATATGTACTTTATCATGTAAATTATAAAGTTTTCATCAAATTTTATGATCATAACAAAATTAATGACAACAATAAAGTCAAAAGTAAATAAATTTACTTCATTGAACACAATTCAAACTACATTAAAGAATAAAATATTATTTAAACTACATTAAAGAATAAAATATTCTCAGTTGATTTTTTTTGTGTTAATATCATGTTTATTATTAAAATGGAGTAATTTTGAATTTCAATAATAAGACAAATTAATTCGTAAAAAAATTTAAAAGATTTCAATCCACCATCTGCACATAGCAATTTACATAGGAAGAAAAAAACAAAATGTGTATCAATAACTTTTCCAAATAGTCATCCATAAATATACTTATATAACCCCTATACAAACACACTTTCAAATTTTGTTTTTCACACTAAACAGCATTCTTTTTATAACTTTATAAGTGATAACTATTTTAAAAGATACAAGCTAGTTATAACTCAAATATGTCATACGTAACAAAATAAATTACGAGAAATTATTTGGATAACTATATGGACCAATCAAATTGTCTTATGTCAAATTAAAATTATTATTACTTTTTGGATATCAAAACTATTTAATTTATTTCTTCATAGGCCAATGTTAGTGATCAGCTTCTAAAACTTTATAATAGTTGAACCGCTTAATTTTATGAGTTTTATTTACATTTTTTTCATAAGAAATTGAAGTACTTAGCAACTAAAATTTTTTGTCACTCTAGTTTAGTTGATTTGTATCTTACATATTAAATATATATTAAATTATTGAGATAAGCTTCAGCTCAACATTTATCTTTTTCATAGAAGATATTCATCTTCATCTCAAGTGTTAAAAAGAAAAAGGAAATGCCAACTTGGGCCCACTAGAAATAATCGATGAAAAATCATATGTTGGACTCGAATGTAGTAACCCATTAGGCTTTGTCTACATTTTATCCAACGAGAGCTAAACTGTTTGCTGATTATATAAATTTATATTAGCCAAATAGCCTTGCAAGTCGTTGATGACCATTTCGGTCGCGTGTCTTAGTCGATAGTCACTTAGGACTTATTTGTCATGCCCATGTGTTAGTTTTTTTTGTAAACTCCCTTGTACGCAACCTTCTTTTATATCTTATCTTGTATAATCACTTCGTACCGGCCAACTTGAATAATGAGCTAAAACAAATCTATGAATTCATATATTTATTCCCCAAAAATCACATTTAAACAAAGTAGTGATTAATATAAACTATGTGAAATAGCAAAAGTCATCATGAAGAAGAGAAAAGCTAACTAGTTGTCCATAACATGCTGAAGTATTATGAAGCCCAAATGTCTCCTATCCAAATTTTTAAATAAACTAATATATAGCAATCATACCTTAGCAAAATTCCAGACTTCACAATTGAGAGATAAATGCCAAAAAAATGATAACAAATCAACAAGTAATCATCTTTGTCCTCAACCTTTATTAAAGAACTCATGTAAAGCCAACAATCTAAGTTTCAACTGCTCATTCTTCCTTTTATTAATAATGGGAAGAGCACAAGCAACATAATCATTCAAATTTGTTGGTTTTTTAAATTCACTATTTGGTCTGTTGGTAGCAATGTTTAAAATTAAGAGTTTGCTGATTTTTTGACCTCTTCTTTTGGTATACTCATAGTGTAACGACCCGTACCTTCCCAAATGAATGTTAATAGGGCCCAACGTTGACTTTTGGTTCTAGTAAGATTTTAGCTTTGACCTTGGGTCCGTTAGGAAGGTCTTGAGCTCACGAGTTCATTGACACGCGGCATGGTTATTTAGAGCCCCGGTTAGAAAGTTAGGAACGTGAGAAGAGACCCAAAGTTGACTTTTTAAATTATCCAAATTTTGGAGTTGACTTTGACATGGGTATGTAGAGCTCGACTCCACGAGTTCGTAGACACGTAGCATGCGTCGTTTGGAACTATGGTTTGTGAAATACTGAGGTTTAAAGTGAGGGGCAAACTTGTAATTTTGAGGAAATGGCATCTAATATTCTAGAAAATTCTGGAATATTCCTCTCACTCTATTTCTCTCCCCTCTCCACGCGCAGGCGACAGGAAGCTCAGCCCAGCTCGATACCCCACTCTCTCTCTTCCCTGCGCAACCCCCTAGCCATTCCGGCCACCTAGACCCACCGGCGACGTCGCTAGTCACTGGCCAGCGACCTCCCGACGCCTCAGCCCTCTTTCTTCTCTCTCTCCCGATCCCTCTTTTCCCCTACGCGTGACTGGAGCTTCCAGCTCCAGCCATTTCCGGTGACACCAAGCGACGAGCCGGCCGAGAATCACCCCCCCAGCCGCCGACCGTCCCTCCCTGAGCTTCCCCACGCTGGCCAGCCACGTTCCAGCAAGAAAACAGCTCACAAAACTCCCCAAAGCCGCCGGTCCTCTCCTCAAATTCCGGCCAGATTTCGGCGTCAATCTCCTTGATTTTAGGTGGATTTTTCTCCTCTCTGCTTGGGTTTCTTTTCCCTTATGGTTGGGTTGTTCAATTTTGAGAAATTTTGAGAGATTGAATTCGGGGGTTGAAGGTATTTTCGGGTTTAGCATGGGTGTTTGAAATTGAATCAAATTGTTAGGTGTTTTGGGTAATTTCCGTAATTAGAAACCTCTAATCGAAGTTTGGAACGAGAAATTTGGGAAATTATTGAGGAAATTGGAAGTTTGATCATTGGTGCTTATGCCAATTTCGGGATTTTTAGAAATTTAAGGTGTTCATGGTGATTTAATTGAAATTGGGCGTAATTTTCAACTTTAGGAACGATCAATTGTGATTTAGAATGGTTAGTTTGAAGCAAAGCGGAGAAATGGTGATTTTGAGGTGAAGTTATACACTTTTTGGGTTGTCAAAACGACACTCAGACGATCCTCGGTCAAGTTAGGTAGAATGGAGGATAATTGAGGAAATTACCGAATTAAAAATAAGCTAGTGGCATGGGTTTTGAGTCGAGACGGAAAGTAAGTTGGTTTATAGTTTGAATTTAGGATTATGGAGCGAAAGGCCTAGAACTCACACTTATAGTTTTTCAGTTATTATTTGGGATAGTATTCTAACGTCTTGTCGTTCTCATGTTAGGCGACACTCCCGAGTCCAAGGACGATCCATTCGGAGACCAAGGCTAGGCTATCTCTGTGAGTGGACTTCGTTTCCTAAACTATTTTTATGAATTTAATGATTTAATTCATAGTTATATTTTGAGTTATTTGAGCCGTGATTTATTTAAATTAGGAATATATTTGGTTCATGAGTTTGGATTTCGGATTTCTCAAATAAGTGTTGATTTGAATTCTGGACATTGAGTTAGTTACTTTGGATTTTATGCTTTGGCGAGACAAAAAGGAATTTAAAATGTTTTCATGTTTGAGTTTGAGAAAATACTGGATTTCAATGGGTTTTGTACCAAGGGTTTACTAGTCGTGGTTTTGAGAAATTTTAAGTATTTTATATATTGGAAAAAGAAGTTCTGAAGAGAAGGATTTTCAAACCACCCTTCGCAGTACCCTTCAGATTATCAGATTATATAGGTCTTTGGGACCCATCACGGCACACACATAGGCTTTGGGCCGTATGTCGGGATGCCTTACCCTTTGGGAGTGGCCCTGCGTGCACGTATGGCAAGTATATTGGCCCTGCATATGTATGACAGGCTCTGGCTCTGCACATGTACGGCAGGACTATTAGCCCTGCATGCGTATGGCAAGTTGTGAGCCCTGCGCATGTACGGCAGGCTATTGGCCCTGCATGCGTATGGCAAGTTGTGAGCCCTGCGCATGTATGGCAGGCTATTGGCCCTGCATGCGTACGGTAGGTCGTGGGCCCTGCGCATGTATGGCAGGTTCGGTGGGTAACTGTTGGCTGAGAGATTTCTTTATCAAAACAGTTTACAAAATAATTCTCGGTTGATACAAAATTTCAGTTCTTATTTAATATTTTGGGAGCTTGATCAGTTTTATCAATTTATTAGAGTTTTCAAAACGGATTTCAGATACGGACTTTTTACATAGAGTTTTCAGTGGATTTTATGAAAGTTATTTTAAAACTGGGGAATTTCAAAGCGGATTTGTGAGGTCTTAAGTAAAATTGAAAATAAAGGATTATTAATGCTTGTTGTAACGACCCGTACCTTTTAAGTACATTGTAATAGGGCCCAACGTTGACTTTTGGTTCTAACAAGATTTTAGCTTTGACTTTGGATCCGTTAGGAAGGTCTTGAGCTCACGAGTTCATTGACACGCGGCATGGGTTATTTAGAACCCCGGTTAGAAAGTTATGAACGTGATAAAAGAGCTCAAAGTTGACTTTTTAAATTACTTGGAGTTTAGAGTTGACTTTGACCTGGGTACATAGAGCTCGACTCCACGAGTTCGTAGACACGTAGCATGCGTCGTTTGGAGCTACGGTTTGTGAAATACGGAGGTTCAAAGTGAGGGGTAAACTTGTAATTTTGAGGAAATGGTATTAAATATTCCAGAAAATTCTGGAATATTCCTCTCTCCCTATTTCTTCCCCTTCCCCACGCCCAGGCAGCAAGAGAAGCCTAGCCAGCCCGATACCCACACTCTCTCTTCCCCTGCGCGACCCCCCCAGCCACTCCGACCACCTAGACCCACTGGCGATGTCGCTAGTCGCCGGCCAGCAACCTCCCGACGCCCCAGTCCTCTTTCTTCTCTCTCTCCCGATCTCTCTCACCTGTGCGCGACTGGAGCTTCCAGCTCCAGCTATTTCCAACGACCCCAGGCAGCGAGAATCACTCCCCAGCCGCCGGCCAGCCACCTCGATGCTCCCCCACCGCAGCCAGCCGTCCCCCGACGCGAAACGACGCCGGAAAAGCACCCAGCCAGCTGCCACTTGTTCGTCAATTCCGGCCAGATTCCGGCACCAATCTCCTTGATTTTAGGTGGGTTTTTCTCCTCTTCTTGTGGGCTTTCTTTCCCTTATTGTTTGGTGGTTCAATTTTGAGAAATTGTGAGAGATTGAATTTGGGAGTTTGAGGCTAATTTCGGGTTTTGCATGGGTGTTTGAAATTGAATTGAATTGTTAGGTGTTTTAGGTAATTTCTGTCACTAGAAACCTCTAATCGAAGTTTGGAATGAGAAATTTAGGAAATTATTGAGGAAATTGGAAGTTTGAGCGTTGGTGCTTATGCCCATTTCGGGATTTCTAGAAATTTAAGGTGTTCATGGTGATTTAATTGAAATTTGGGCATGATTTTCACATTTAGGAACGATCAATTGTGGTTTAGAATAGTTGGTTTGAAGGAAATCGGAGAAATGGTGAGTTTAGGGCGAAATTGGACACTTTTGGTAGTCGAAATGACACCCGGACGACGCTCGACCAAGTTAGATAGAATAGAGATTAATTGAGGAAATTACCGGATTAAAAATAATCTAGTGGCATGGGTTTGAGTCGAGACGGAAAATAAGTTAGTCTATAGTTTGAATTTAGGATTGTAGAACGAAAA
>QANT01006553.1:0-48448 GCA_003254885.1 Purshia tridentata
TCCAAGCCCGAGCCCGGCCCGAGCCCGAAAAATTAAGGCCGGGTAGCCCGGCCCGGCCCATTGCCGACCCCTAGTTAATAGCAAGCACAGCTTTAATAAAAAGGCAGATATATGTGCTTTTTAATTAATTGCTTTTTGATTCCCTTGATCACCCGCATGCGTTTTCGATTAATATCGCCATTTGTCCAAGCATTTGCAAGCAGTACAATCGATAAGCCAAAATAGAGAAAGCTGTAAAGCAATGCACATAGCATAATTGGTTTCATGAAAAGATATATCATCAAATGAAAAGGGTTAGATAGAGGAATGAAATTTTTGACCAGAAACTTTTCAAAGGTGTTGGTGATGAATTGATACATATGGACCTATGGATTCAATCATAGAAGGCTTTTTGGTCAAAGAAACAAATAACTTTTTCTAATGTATGAAGAAAGTTGCAGAAAAGAGCCAACACAAAATGTTTTGTCCTTTGCTTAAAAGAGTTGTCACCTAAGACATTATATGATTATATTAATGATCTAAATTTAGAGTGAATTATGGGTGGAAGGCTACGTATGTGGACCATCAGTAAATTTGCTTCTATTGAAGGCAACAAATTTTGGGATGAATAAGATAAGAAAATGTAGAAATGGGGTGTGTTTGGATTGGTAAAGGGTAGTCTAGTACACTGATGGAAACTTCAAGTTTCCTCCACTTAATAAATCTATGCATATCGAGCAAAGATTGATTAAGTGGTGGAAATAATGTCGTTCATATATATGGTATTAATTAATACTTTATTGTAATCATAGAGTGATTAATTATATATGCTTGATCATGCACGAGTCCTGTTAAGATGAATACAACATTTGATAAGATGGTTTCACCATGAAAAGTTAGAGGTGTTAGGCCACGTACCATTGATGTAGTCAGTAAGTAATTAATTGTGTACAGGCCCCTTTCCGTTGAGCGATCCCTTATGAATCCATTGTACATATGGTATTTCAATGATTTGAATTATATATTTTTTAGATCTATATTCAAATATCATTCTTACAAAACATTAGACAAATTAGAAACCACTAAGCTATATATATAACTTTGATCAAATAAATAGACGAACAAAATATTTTCGATAAACACATGAAATGATGACTATTTAATCAAATAGGTAAATGGTTTCTGATTTAGCTAATTTTTTATAAGAATGATCCTTCAATGAAAACCTAACATGTAGTAGATAGTTCTAATCATCAAAACATAGGGATCCAAAAAAGATTTCTTAGTTAACCTTAAATGAGGGATAGCTCAATGATGTATTAATGCAGCTAGACATGAAATATTATATTATCAGATAATCAATTTTAAATGATACATTCAATCAAAAGTCTACATACTAAATCCAAAAATATTTCCCTTTAAGAGTGTGTGTAAGTGCAAACATGATGATTCTTATTTTGATTAACTAAAAAATGACCAAACAAATAAAGCAGTACTCAGATCAAAAGCAACGTACTGTCCAACAAATTGAAAACAGAATTTCTCATCGTCTGGAGAATTGATCGACAGGAAGATGTCGGCCCCTAGGAAAAGAAGAGGTTAATGGGCTAAAATAGACTTCTGCTGGTTATTAGTGATATATTGTTGATTCGAATGCTTTTATGGATAACTGGTTCAAACCTTATATTAGTTCACTCTAAAAAGAATTGAACCCTTCTAGTCAAAACTAATTGATAATAAGAAGAGAGGTCGGCCAAAATCTTTAAAACTCCTTCGTACATGTGACATCACTTTGCCAAACACATGAACATAAGTGACGTACTTTGATGCTATGAAAAGAATTTAGATATTTATATCAAAATTGATTATTGGTACCCATACTTTTTTTTTTCAAGTCCTTAATTAATTAAAGTCATTCTCACCTGTTGAGCTCAAAACAAAAGAGAAACTAGAAGATCACAGACAAAGAATGAAATAAACTAATAACCCTTTCACACTGCCCCCCAAACCCAATCCTCTACCCTCACCCTCAAATCCAATTCCCTGGCCAAAGTTGCTTCTCCATGGCCAACCATGGCGTCAGGTTTAATGACATAGCCTAGCCATGGGGTTGCACCAGGGTCTATGACTGAAAGGATGTGGCCCTGGAGGTTGCACGAAGGCGATTTGGCCATATATAAATGGTGTCAGGTTTCTTAGGTTTCTTAGGGGTTCTTAATTAGGAATTTAAGTGTTTTTGTAGGAAGCGTTTTTGCTCAGTAATATTTTTACTGATAGCGTGTTTTATTAGAAAGATATAAAATCTTTTATTAAATAGAAATTTAGGATTAAGTACCTAGTTTCAATACTTTTTTAGAAAATCAGTTTTGCTCATACTTTTTAGGTTTGACTACTAACTATTGAACTTAATTTTTAGAATAGGTCACAAATTTAAAGCCCATTTGTTTTGGGCTTTATTTGTTTGACAAATTTGCCCTTCTATTGTCCTTTGGCCCACATATGATGGGTCTTAGATAAAATTTATAAAGTTTTGACAAAATTATCCTTGATACTTTTATATGGCTTGGAAATTAATTAATATAGTCTCACCTCAATTTTAATTGTGACTGTACGACACTCAACTTCAAATTTAGTTGTGACTGAATGACAGTCACAGCTAAATTGTGATACAGTTACAGCTAAATTGTGATACAGTCACAGTTAGATTGTGACTGAATTGAAATTTTTTTAAAAAGAAATTGTATTATAATATAGTATAAATAGAGGTCAAAACAATACTTTTACTCAAAATAATACTTAGCATAGTGGTGGGAGTTGTCTTTTTCAACTTACCAAGACAATTACAACTAAATTGTAAAACATTCACAGTTAATATGTGATTGGATTGATTGTTTTTAGTTTTAATACAATATAATATAATTAATGTAATAGTATGGATGTAATATATATATATATATATTTTATTTTAGTGGCATGTGATGTAATATTTGTGAATTATAGTGCCTTTTACTATATTATTATGTTTGACTTTTCAACTAGTACCTAATCTAAAATGCTATTAAATTTTGGTACTTAAACTAAAAAATTATTGAAATTTAGTATTTAAAGTCAATTAACCTTAGAATATATGCTTCATGTTTTTTTTCTCTCTCAACAAATATGTTCTTATTTCTTTTCTTTTGGTTGCAATAAGTAAATGAGAGATTCCAAGTACAGCTTTAGGTATAAAGATAAATGCTATTACTAATAACTGCTGAGAAATTTTAAGTCATTTGTAAGGGAAAACATTGTCTTTAAAATAATTGTGGTGTTTCCAAAGTGAATTTTAGGGTTTTCATAGAATTAGGGCTTGGGAAAACATAGGGCCTCTTTTGAGAATTTTAATCCACTAGTGTCCAAGCTCTTTTATAGTGTTTCAAGCAACATGAACTTATTTTCTAAGGTAGACCCCTACTTACCTAAAAATTAAAAGCAACCCCTTATATTTAAGTTATATAACCCAATTCTGCATAATATAGGTAAACCTCAACTATTAATCTAGTCCATGGCCTCCTAAATCATGGAGCTACATAGGATCATCTTAAAAAGAGATAAAAGAAAAGAGTTTCCAACCCCTGATCAAGAACTATTGATAAGTCTCATAGTAAAATAACAAGGTTGGCACAAATTACAAGCAAATTGGACCACTTAGAAATATATAAGTCCCAACTTGAACTTATAAAACTAACAAAAGGAAAAGAAGCTTATAATATTAGAGTCCTAATTCCCAACTAGGCCTCATCAACTCTGGCATTGACTTGAGTTGAAGCATGGATGCAGCTTGGTAACCCATTGCCAACAGGTGGAGGCACACCCCATTTGTCTTCAGATTCAAGTGGCTCAAAGATAACAACCCCACCATTTGTTAGTCCCACAGCAAACTGGTTTGGGTCTTGTGGATGTGCAGCTATAACTAGTGGGTACATTGCACCACTGCATCAGCAATCAAATAGAAAAGAAGATTAAGAAGGGCTATATATATACTCATTCACAGTCATAACAGTTTTTACTGCTAGATTTTAAAGTTGGTATAAGGAAGAAAATGCAAAATTTAACATTGCTAATCACCTGACATTGGGTGGAAGATAAGCAATAGGGTTAATCTGACATTGCATTTGAAGATTTGGTGCACAAAACACGCTCACGGTTCCATCCAGGAAGCTGGCATACACTAACTGGCTATCACAAGAGAATGTTGCAAAGGAGATTGGCGGTGAAGATTCTCTGACAACCCACTGAAACATGAAATAGAAACCATATGTAGTATTTTGGAAAAAGCGAGGCTAGCTGAATCAATTTCTTCATAACTGTTTCTACATTTTTGCCATTAATTGCAAGCATGTCACATATTTCAGTGCACAATATCATAATATGAAGGGTGCTCTTGTGATTTTACTGACTTGCTATATTTATTGGTGACGAGCAAAGTGCCCCTCTAAGATGATGTGATTTTAAAAAAATCAAATCACTAATGGGGTAAGAAATTTTTTTTCAAGATCCAAGTCCACTAGAGAGGGCGCATACAATTGTTTTGGTCACAGACTGCCCATGGAAATGAAAGTACCTGCTTTTGACATTCAAGTCTCGATGTTTCGTATACAGCAAGTTGAGTCTCATGCACAACGAGGAAGTGCATCTGATCCCTGTGGTACTGAAGCTGAGTTTCCGACTTTGCTGCAGGTGTCCTCCCAGCTGGAATCTGCAAGGAACTGCTCTTCAGCCTGTCCCACTTGTCAGAGTTCCACACAATAATCTGGGAAAAGAAACACCAAAATCTATCATATATCTATAAATTACTAAGCACATTGAAGACTTTAGAGGCCTATTTAGACAAATTTAGAAACTAGTAGAAAGATTATTTTTCCAATCGCTGAGAATGGAATACTAACCTGAGCATCTGCTCCAGAAGAAACAAGTGCATTCAGAACATTGGAGAAGGCAAGACCTGTGACTCGCTTAGAGTGACCCTTAAGCTTGCTTTTAACCTAGTAACAGGAACAAAATGACCACCTAGACATATATCTCTTCAATGAGTGTGAATTCAATTACCTGAGCACTGTGCTTTAAAATAACATACCTCGTCTATACGGACATTGTATATGTGAATTTTGGAATCATCCATGCCAACAGCAATTATATTATTATCTTCAGGGTGGAAAGCAAGACATGTTACCACAGGTGGTGGACACATGAAAGTCGTCATTGTCTGTAGTTTAAACAAATGAACTGATCTAAGACCAAGTAGGTGGTTTTATTGGCTGCAGCATTAGTACATGACCAAAAAGGTAATTTTTTCTCAAGATAGATAGTTTAAAAGATAAGAAACTTAACCACAACCAAGTTCTGTTGAGATTAAAAATTTAACCTTGAATGTCATCATATTGAACAAAGATATCTTCCCTCCAGAGACTGACATGACGTACGAATCATTCTTAGACAAAGCAAAGCAGGGTACTGCATCTTCAGGTTTAGCACCAGTAAGATCATTGGTCATTAGAATGCCTGAAGGTGGTTGCACTAACTGTGGAGTAACCTTGGTTGTTGCCTAGACGATAAACATTGTGTAGGCATCAATTTAGATTTTAATCAAAGGAAAAAAAAGGATTCAGATTAAGAGTGGGAATGTTACTATCATCAACTTTCTTTAAGTGACAACAGCAATGGAGTAAATATGGAGACCTCATACCTTGCCAACCATATTATGTTCACCCCGAGGCCACCTCCACAGTAGATGAATGCCACTTGATGCTAATGCCAGAATGGCATTGCCTGAATTAGTGTAAATCAACCTTGAGATCTGTAACAGTAACAGGGGAAGCCAATGAGGAACTTTTTTTTCTTTTACTGGCAATAGAAATGAACATTTCTTTCTTTGTGGAAAAATCAGTAAGGCATGAAAAAAAATGGCGTGCAGAGGCAGAAGTGCAAAATCACTGAGACACAGGTATAGCATTCATAGGCAGAAGTACTAAAATAATGCACACTTATCCATGAACAATAATTGAGTATCCCTGATGCTAAAGGATATTAGATAAGAAATCCAACCTTGTCTGTTTTAACCATAGCCGAGAGCCTCAATGTCTGAAGCCGAGCAGTTTCAATGATCTCAGTGAGCTTCCAGATTGGTGTGTTGACTTCTTCAGGTAATCTTGGTTTCACATCCTCCAGGTTTCTGCTGCTACCATTCTGCCAAGCATACTCAATTTACTCTTGACTATAGGAAGTAAAACCACTAACACCCAAAATGAATTGAAAGAGAAATAGGGGGATTGGTGCAATTGCAAATTATGCAGAATTGAGCAGAATGAAGCAAAATATTCGCACATGATAAATTGCACAAGGAAAACATGATTTAGCGAGCACCATTAAATGCACTTGCAATACTTGGAAGTGTGCTTCTTGCACAAAGCTTAAAAAATAGAAGTAAAGATTCTTCTATTCAGGGCACTAATAGAATATTTGCAAAGCTGACCTTTATCACAGTCTCAGTTGCATATCTGGAGGCAATAAGCGAGTGACTCTCATAAGTGCGCATCAACCGAAGGCCATCCATCGAAGCTAAAATTTTGATTCTATTGTCATTTGCAGTAACAGCCAATAGAGAGCCCTCCTTGTTGAAGCGGATACGAGGAGTTGCCTAAAAAGGGCGAAGTTAATGGATGAATACGACAAGCTAAGTAGAACATAAGCATACATAATTTATGAACACTTCAAGGGAAACTTACTGGTAGGCCTCCTTCAGCATCAATAGTAATTAAAAGATTGTCACTATCCATATCCCAAACTTTGATTGCATAGTCATCCCCAACAGCCAAAAACTTATTCTTGCATGTGTCGAATTGAACTACAGCCAAAGAATGTTTTTGAAATCCTAAGTAATTCCTCTTCACTGTACCTTCATTTTCGTTCCATTCAACAACATGGGATTCACCATCTTTGCTTGTCCCGCAAGAAAAAAGCCTGCATTGTGTTTAATGTAAACAATGAATTTTCATGTTGCCCAAAATATAGGCATATGTCGCAAAAACATTAGAATGGAGTAATAGACCAACCTTTTACCATCCGCACTATAGACCATTGTTGAGCATGAACGGCCAGGAGCATCATAATCAACCCTAGATCCCAACGAATCATATAACCATGCTTTTATTTTTCCATCTACTGATGTAGAAAAGACAAACTGAGACAAAAGCATAAGCAGAACTTTAAACAAACTGAGACCATATCATCCATGGAAGGCAAATGAAAAAGTACTAATCAACCAAAAATAATTTTCAAGTCCTCACATGGACATTTTCCTTGTTATGGGGGCACACAGAATGAACAGGGGCCTCATGACCTAAAAAAGTATACAACTTTGACCCAGTAGCCACATCCCACACCTATAAATCACAGAATTAGTATATAAGTTGTCATGTCTTGTATGACTAACTATATAACCACTATTTCATACAAACCTTAATGGTCTTATCATCACCGCAAGTTATAACATAGAGTTGCTTAGTCGGGTTGCAGAACGCCAGATCATTCACACTACCAACATGAGCATCAATCTAGAAGTTGATAAGAGCATTAGAAAAAGAAGATTGCAAACTTCAATATGCTGCAACTGTAGAAAATAGCAGAACCTACCTCCAAATGTTGGCGAATGTCATTCCCACCAGAATAAGTGTATAAATGCATCATGTGTTTTGAATATGCAACTCCTGCATTTGAAAGAACAATTTTGTTTAACCTATTCCACAAAAGTTGACATACAAACATATATATTCAAACTTACCAAATACAGAACCGTCAGGGCTCCATAATATACGCTTAACGGAAATACTTGAATCCTTTATTAGAGTTGCCTGAGTTTCATTATAAAAAATTAGGAACTCCGATAATTCCAGTGACAAAATGTGATCTGGCTCTAAATTATAACTTGGTTGATAAGGGAACATACCTTTAG
Source organism: Purshia tridentata (assembly GCA_003254885.1). NCBI lineage: Eukaryota > Viridiplantae > Streptophyta > Magnoliopsida > Rosales > Rosaceae > Purshia > Purshia tridentata. The sequence goes on from QANT01006553.1 coordinate 7,970, forward strand.
TATCATTGAACACGCTCCAATATCCCATACCTGAAAATTTCTTGATACCAACTTCTCCATAGAACTAACTTCCCACAAACCAATATCCCCCACACTAGTTCCGACTGGTACAGGAAACACATATCAACTTAGTGTTCAAAAAGATAAGTGTATTCTAAAAAGTAACCATCTTATATACCAAAAATTTCACTAAAGGAAAGCTCACAGAAACCAACCTAGAAGTAGTGTCTGCTGAATAGGATGGAAGTCCATGCTTCTGGGAACTGACCCCTCATTCAATGTCCGAGAAACAGTCCTCGGGAATTCTGTTCCGTTAACTGCTGCACTATGACTTTGACCTAGATTAATCCCTGGCACCATAACCTACAGAGTGTATAAATAACTCTAGTCCAAGTTCAAATTATGTGCTCTTTATGTAATAAGACTTAAGCTTACCCCGTCTGAAACCCCAGAGAACCGCATTTTGAGAAAATCATCAGTATTCTCAGGACCCTTCAACAATGCAGCTATACCAGGAAATAGAATATTATCAGAAATGACAATCCAATTAGAATGTTAAGCATAACATTATATGTTTCCTTTACTCAGAGCTCTAGAGAAAATCAATTAGGAATATAAAACCACCTGGATTTGTTAGACTAGCAAAACCAATGCTTCCTCCAGAAACTGCTGGATGATTTACAGTTGAGGGAATAGGCATCCATGTGGTCAATGGAGCGTGAACTGGTGCAGGTTGGAAGGGCTGATTGGAAAAGTTTAAATAATAAGTAAGAGTAATTGAGCATGTAAAAAAATACAGCACTCCAAAGCAAAAGTAAATATCAAGTGATTTGTGGGTAGTACCACACTGGCACCCATAGGAACAAAGCCATCAGCTTTTTGTGTGGAACCCATCAGCTGACTGTTTGCTGTTAATTGAGCGAATGAATCATTGGAATTTCTACAAGTGTGATCCACAAAGAGGGTTCTTATATCAGGATTCTGTCTAGGATTTGGACAAAGTGAATGCTGCCAGTTTAAGCTGTCATATTCATTCTAAAATCAGTTCAGTTGCAACATAAACAAGAACACTAAAGTAAAAGATGAAAAACCAAATCAGTAACTAGGAGGAAAAAATTTCTTATTTGTTTTATGGAATGTTACTTATACCTTTGGTTGATGAGCAGCCGTAACCTTGAATTTCTTAAGTTAGGGAACTGTATTTTTTCACGGAAAAGAGGATTGGCCTCAATAAGCTTCTTAAGTTCAGTGCACATATTATTTCTTGCAGTCTTTGTATCTCTATAATTAGAGAGTTGAACATTTTGCCTGCATAACCCCAAATACATTCACAATGCAGGTTGAGAATAACACTACAATCAACTTGAAGCTCACAGAATTTGTTTCAAACACTTACCTAAAATTGTCTAATGTGATGAGCTCAGTGATTTCCTTGTACAAATCTTCGTTAAACTTCGCGAAAATTTTCAGATCCTTCACTAGGATATCTACTGCTTTGGCTCGATCATGGCTGATTCATTTCAATTGTTTAAACAAGATACAATGTTATAAAAAATTCAAAACTTAAAAAAAATTGAAAAAAAAAGAAGGCAGTGGAGCTGCATTAAAAGGGTACATTTCAATGAATCAAATGCTTACTTGTCTAATGCCTCCAGGTACTTCTGCTTACGAATTTCAAAAAAGATCTTCATCGAATACCGATTGTCTTCCACTTTAGTGAAACTCAAAAGATACCGCTCGACCTCATCCCAGTTCCCAGCTTGCACCAATTCCTCGAAGTACTTCATGTTGAAGAACAACCCTGATTCTTGCTCAAGCCTGTTAAAGGATTCAGAAAATGAAATTTCAAGTAAAAGTATGAGCTGCATATCATATTCAAGGAGAATTGGGGTTAGTAAATCACTTATGAAGTGTGTCTTTGAACTTTTCCTCTTCAAGTAACTGCAAGATCAAGAAGATGAGATCCCTACTGAGTGAAGACGTCATTAGAACCAATTGTTCTTATCTCTAAACCTGCATATGAACAAATGTCGATAAAAGCAGAAAAATAAAAAAGAAAGAATCTTCAGGAAAAAAAAAAAAAAATACAAAGAAAGAACATGCAGACAACAGAAGACCCTGGTTGTTTTAAGGAAAACTATTGTTTTATCAACCCAAAAAGAAAAAAGATTATATAAACAGGAAAAAATAGAGAAAAAAGTAGTAATGGTTCAGGCTAGATGGTTCATCAGGACCAATCTTAAAAAAAGGTTCTTTCTTTCTCAAGAAAATCCCCATGAAATTGATAGTTCATTGAAAGAGACAGAAGATCCACTTCAACCATAATAGACTGAGATGCACCAAAATCACATAAGAGTCAAGACATAAAAAATTTCGCTAATAAAACAAAACTGGTTTCTTTAATAAAATTGGAAATAGAGAAATGGTCTATGATAACCCAAAAATTATTTTTCATCAAAATATTCATGAACGTTCAAATTTTGCAGGAAATAGGCCTGAAAGCAAGAGTTCTGCAACCCATGTCTGAGAAAATTAGGGTTCTCATCTGGAATAAAAAACGGTAAAGTAGCCATAACCCAGTAAAAATTCAAGATGGTATCATAAAGAAGGTGGACTGGAAAAGCACGCAGAAAATGAAAGAAAAAGCTACCCTTTTGATAGGTAAAGGTGAAAACACAGAAGATTACCTGCAAAACAGAGAAGAAAACAGAGCCAGTGATGGAACAGAGCACTGAACTCACTCCCACGCTCTCTCCCCCTCCCTGTCTCTCTCTCTCTCTCTGAGAGAGCTCTCTTTCCTATACGCTGCTGCTGGTAAATGCTAATGGGACTGAAAGGCAAAGCAGAGAGATTATATATATATATATATAATGAGGCGGCACCTACGAGGTATAAGTCACTCTGCTTATCTGATAACTACGAGGGCAGATCGATAAGCGTCTTTCATGTAAGACGAGTGTCCGTGGACCCTACTTAGGAAAACTTTTGTCCAGACAGCTGTCTCAGCTTTGTCAAAAGAAGACAATGACGGTTGAGGTCCTGTCATTTCCCGCGCTCGTTTAGAGAGAGTGTTGGTCACTTCCCCGTGTTCTGCATTTTTCTTTTTTCTTTTTGGTCTGGCTCCCCCCTTCTACTTACAAGCTAAGATTTCGAGTGGAATTTTGATAATATGGAGTGCATATGTTTTGGATTTTTTCAAAAATTATTCCCTGATTGAAAAAATATATATTTATTTTGTATATGGTTGCTCCCTTACGTGGTAGGTGTAGTCAATCTATATAATATGTCTGGACAACAGATTTACAATTTTCAGGTATCATATTAACAATGCTTACTCATATTATAATTTTTAGGTATAATATTAACAATGCTTACTCATATTATAAAACACAATAATATTATTTTTATCATATTTTTAATACTATTTTACGTGTCATTATTATACTGACAGAGTATTTCTTTATTTTTAAGATTTTTATTTTTACTTTTTTAGTATCCAATGTATAAATGACATGTAGATTGTCATGTAAGATAATATAAAATTATAATATAAAAATATAGTAAGTGTAGATTATTGTATAAAACATGTATTGGTTATACCGCTTTGACAACATTATGTTTATACAGCATAAAATGTCTTTCCAAAAATGTTTTCTTGACCGTAGATTCCCTCTTGAAAACTTTTTCCCAACACTTCATATTATACCTATAATGAAAAACCAAAGGAATTTTAAAAAATTAAAAAATTATTAACACTGGTGGCGTGAAGAGTGAGAAACGGCAATAGGTGGAGACAAAAAGTTGGTATTGTGCATGTGTGGGTCTCGGTCGCTATTCAACAAAATAGCTCACGCTGCTACCAAACGTATTAATTGGTGCTTCCATCTTGTTTGTTCTTTTTTTTAAGCATTCATGCGAATTTATGAATATGGTTATTTTTTGTATTAATTATTTCAGAAAACTAGATATTAATCCCTTGATAAGTTCAAGTTTAGATTAACACTTGATGTAAAATCAAAAATTAAAATTTGGTCCTTTGACTCTACGTCCATGTCAGCGTACATATTCCACATCAGATTTTTATTTTTTAATAATATTTTTGGTTACCTTCTTCCTATAATACCCTTGTGATAATTTTTTTTATTGTCATAATTAATTTCACTCAAAATTCAAAATGAATTTACATTTATTTGGTTGCTTAGATTTAGGGGCTTAATTAAGATGTTTGTCTGTAAACTGATTGTTTTTCTCTTTCTAATATAAGTCCAGATTTTAATACACCATTTTAATATATATTTAATTGACCTTAATATTATTTACATACAAAACCTTAGCTCCCACAAAATCAACCCAACCTGTAATTAATTACCCCAACTGCAATATCCTAAATTTTCTCAAATTACCCCAGTTGCAATATCTTAAATTTTCTCAAAATATTTCAAATATGAAATTCAACATGGTAATCTTGGTTTAAAGAAAGAGGAGGGAGAATGCTTTGGATTCATAGACAACATGGATCCAATGGGCAAGTTGAAAATGACAGCCAAGAGTTTTATATTGGAATAGGGTGCTTAACAAGAAGTGAGGAGCTTGATTGGATTAGTTAGGATGCCTGTGTAGATATTTTAATTGTGTTTGTTGTGTAGGTATTTTAATTGGGTTTGTTGTTATACAAGTACACTAGTATAGGTACGCTAATAGGATACACTAGTGTAAGTACGCTAATAGGAACATATAGGCTAGGTATGCTAAAAGGTACACTAGTATATGTATTTTATTTAGGTATGTTCTTTAAGTACTTTATTTTAAGCATTTTTTTTAGAACATTTCTTATATTTTATTTTTACTTTATTTATTTCTCTCGTTTTATGCATAATAATTTTTAATCTTGATATAATTAATTTTGTTTTTGGTAACTTTGCTTTTTTAGGTATAATATTTTGCATCATTATAGGAGTCAATCAAGACAAATCAATCCTAAATTAGCTCTTACAAATGGAGAGTATACACAATTTAAATACTTAAACACAAAGATATTTTGAGAACAAATAAAATAATAAAAATAATAAAAAATAAATAAATATGAGCTGTAATATAAATTCTGATGTGGAAATAATCAAAAGACTAAAATCAATTTCTAATCTTACATCAGGTCTTATTTAATTTTTAATCTTATTGAAAGACTAAGATCTAAAAGCCTCTATTACTTATCTTAATACGTACCTGAGGGTCCAAGTAGCCAGTGTGTCATCTCCATGGCTTTCATCAATGAATTGTCCTCCTGCCCATTTCTCAGACTTGTTATAAGGTGTGACCCACACGTTATACTTGGTGAAGGCACCTCGTATTTGTGGGTAATCATCCTCGGATAAAAGTGGGTTTGAAATTGACCCTGGAATTAGACGATAGCCTATGTTGTTTCCAGGTTTGGTCTTCTTATTAGGGTTTACCACAACAAGCTCAGATGGCTTCAAGCCCAATTGAATTTGTGCATCTGATTCAATTTTGGCTGTCTCCCTCTCAACTGTCCAATAACTCTTCCTAGGTGAGCTGTGGTCTGTTACTCTTTTGGTCACCAAATTGCTTTTGACAAAGGAATTGGCTTCACCATCAATGTCTAGATCAAGATAGTAGGTCAAGAAGTGGTCATGGTACACCCCAATGGTGTTATCTGCTACCAATGTTCCATAAGCGTCTCCTTTTATTTGATCAGTGTGAGTGTATGCCACACCCTTCACTTCTAGTAGTCCTGTTAGCCCCACCTGTTGAGAAAGAAAATGATATAGTTTTGCAACTAAACTCCTAATTATCATCATTAATATAATGCATTATATTGATGTTTAGTTATTACATAAATTATTATAGTTTATTGTTAATTAATCTGTTAAACCTCTAACGTTACGTGTTTTGGTTATTAATTAAACGTGGCAATACAAATGAATACATGTGACAAAATAGTTAAATCAAGAAATCATATGATACGTACCCCAAATTTGATGGAGCCGCTTGGCTTAAATTCCCAATCAAGTATGTAGTCATAGTTGCCCACTGTGGAGACCATCCTCACTATTAAGTTCACCTCTGGCCTAACCTCTGTTATCTACATTAAAACCATATATAACGTACTCTCATCTCATGTCAAACTACCATATCCAAAAAATGAAATAAAATAATGTTTTGGGTCAATGATAAATAAGTTCATCATTAAATGAGAGGTTAATTATATGAAATTTTCATTAATGTAATTTAATGGATTACCACTTCCCCAGGAATTGCAATTTCAGTGTGGCGCCACAAGACAGTGCCAGCATGTTGCTCGAATATGCAGAAAGCATTGGGAATTTGAACAGGAGTAGCATCTGCCCCAGCATAGTATGCGTCTATGAATGCAGCATTGGGAGGACAATCAGCCAAGGGCTCTAATGGCACGGCGGATAGTCCGAACCCGAATTCACCAGCATCAAAGAAGGTCTTGTAGTACCATTCTTCTGTTGGGTCCATGTATGGCACAAACAGCTCCGATATGAATCCTCTGTACAATACTTGACGATATCTACTCTTTTCCAAATCATAAATTGATGCTAAAGAAATTACTGGGCCGGCTCGAACATCAAATCCAAGATGGAACACCCAATTCGCCCAACTGATTGAGTGTAATGACAAATGACAAATTAACTTTACAAATGTTGGAGAGATATTCAAAAGTTATAATTAAACATAAGAATGATCTACACTATTTACCAAAGAATTGGGCTGGGCTTATTGGACCGGCTGAGAAACTCAATCAGGACCCAGTGGTAAAATCTTAGGACATGTCACATATGCTTCAATCTTCAAGTCCATATTAGGATTGTAAGAATAAGACAGCAGCTGACCCAAATGTAGAACCCAGGCCAGATATGCGGGTCACTGCCGGCATTTGTCATTATTCAATACTCAATAGCCATTATTATATTAGTCAACGCCTACAACTTTGTTTCCTAATGTTAATTTGATGTAATTTCTGCGTACATACTACCTACCATGTGCAATATTTTAAGTGAAACCTCCCCAGTATAATGCCAATTATGGAGTCCAAATTAAACAATTTCCTAAATCTTTTAAAAAATAAGATCAACTAAGAACTAGAACTTTGTAAGAGATTTGATTAACAACGTGAAAGCATGCATTATTAATTTACGAGTTTTTTTAAGGTCACATGGATAATTAATTACCTGATTGTGTGTCCTTCGATTTTGAATCCAGGTCCATCCGGTTGCACAATGGTGAAACCATTTAATTTTGGACCGAACGGCGGCTTCTGCTTTGACCGGCGGTACTCCGTTCCCTCAGCCTTTGGCACCGGAATCCTATCCCTGTCATAATATTGAAGTATCTTGAATTCATCAAGATCCACCAAGAAAGATATTCCCTCCAAGGGCCTCATGTACACATTTGCTGTTCCCTCTACATAATAACACAAAATCTTGATCACTCTTCTACTATTCTCCTCCCCAAACCACCCAACTGAAAACGTGGTACAAACAACCTCAGACAAATTAAGCCCTCTCTTCTTGACCGAGTCGAGGAATGGTTGATAGGACTGTGGCAGTGCACTTGCCACTGTCTGTTCTTCCACGGTGAGCAAAGGGTAGCCATGTCCACCATAGACCTTATCGGACACAATAGAACGAGTTGATAAGTCCACTATAATTTCATGGGATTGTTTGCTGAGCCTTGTAATGACAAAGGCTCTGCGAGGTGGGGTTTTTGACTTGGGTTTTGATGACAGCCATGTTTGGATGATGGGCTTGTCTGGCTCGTCCAAGCCTATGTATTGGAAAGTTAGGTTGCGTTTGGAGGTGGGATATGATTTTTGGACAATGGTCCGGACCAGAGTGAACTCAGATGGGGTTAGAGGGTCAAGGGGGTGGTGGTGGGTGCTTAGGGTTGAGATTGCTGAGAAGGTGAAGAAGGAAGAAGAGAGTATGAAGAGCTTTAGTCTCAATGTCGAAGCCATGGCTATTGGCTTCTTCGTGTGCATAGGAATAATCAAAGTAGCCTATATACCATGTGTTACACTATCAGTTGAAAAACAATATTTTCATTGACAATTAATTATTTTCTGAATTTTTTGATGGTTAAACTGCAATTTAGTACCTCAAGTTTGGGTCGGATTGTAAGTTGGTACCTTTAATTTTTTTTTTACTTTTCAGTACCTTATTTTCAAAATCTTAACAAATACATACTTTCGTCAATTTCTTCATCTAAAAATCTATTAAATACTGACGTAACGCTAACATAAACAAATAAGAAAGAAAAAAGAAAGAAAGTATTTTTCCAATAATTTTTTTATTTTTATAATATTTTTAATATTTTATTATTTATTTATCCACATGGTTATTATTTTTGTTTACGTCAGCACCACGTCAGCATTTAACAGACTTTTAGACGGAGAAATTGATAGAAGTATGTATTTACCAAGATTTTGAAAATGGAGTATTGAAAAGTTCAAAAAAAAACTAAGGATACCAACTTGCAATTCAACCCAAATCTAAAATACTAAATTGCAGTTTGCCTTTTTTTTTTATTGAAAAATTAACAGTAATAGTCAACCATGTAATCTAAATTAGAGTTTGTTTGAAATTAACAAAAATATTCAACATTAATTAATTAGGGCATTGATGGGACAGGTAGATCCAATGAATGTGAATTGGGTGTTCGATGGTTACATGCTCCTATGTTTTAGCTTGAAATAAAACTTGAATAGTTGTGTTGAGTTGGCTTATCAAAATATAAAAATCAAAGTTTGATACTACATCTAAACAATTTAGGAAGACAAATTTAACAGATAGGGTTGAGAACTAGACATATAATCAATTCCTTTACTATTATTTTTTTGTCTTTGTGGTCGAATCATTCTTAATCACATGCTGAATTTAATTTAACTATCACTCATATAATAATATTATTCATGTAGTATTTGATTTATCGTTTTTATGTGGGAATAATTTTTGTGAATTTCATTGAACCCAAAAGAGATTTCGGTTCTATTAGAATGTTTTAGCTTTAAAAATCCTTCTTATGATGTACTCTCTTTGTTCCTTGCAATAAGATGGTCCTTAATGGACTCTGGTGGGTGATTGCTCGGAAGGTGAGGACAAGACAAAAATATTCAAGTTTTTCCGTTTATGGGTTCCAACTTCCAATCAATATCTTGGCTTGGGTTTGATTTTAGTTTAGATTGTGATTGTGAAATCTTTCTCTTCCAAGCATTTAGTACAACAGTCAATGCTCTGCAATCACATTCAATACCAGACAATAGGCTAACATTCTAACGATGGTACGCCTCCAGCTACTTGCTCTCTTCCTCTCACGTGGACATTCATGAGACTAAACCTTGAGCTGTATTTTCTTGATTAGTCATATTTAATTTCTTTCGTCCATTTTTAATATATAAAAGTTTTAAGGAAATGAAACAGCCCTTGAGCTATGTAAAAATTTTCTGAAAATGAGACCAACCCTTGAGCTAGGTAAAACGCTTCGGAAAATTACCAAACTTCTTTGATTAATAAAATTTACCTAGATCATCATTTACTACAAGTATAAAATGAAATAATACCTGGAAAAAAAAAAATTAGTTATTAGATTTTAGATTTTAGCTTAATATCGACAGCTCTGTAGAAATTTCCGAGTCTGCCCATGTTGTTTAAGTTACTATCTCCATAATCCAAAAACAAAGAAGCTCTCCACTTGGGGATACTTCAGCTGAGTGTGAGGTTCAATTCAAAACGTACGTCCACCAAACACCGTCTCCTTGGAATAGCCACCCTCAAATTTCATTACTGATCGGCCAGAAACCTACAAGTAGATGGTAGAGCATAAATTTTTCAAAGCAGAATGTGTGGGTGAACCGGCACATGACTACATGAGTGACTGTTAGAACTTGTTAAATTTGTTGTCATTAGATCAAGTTTCCACAACATACAAATGATGTTGAGCACCTTACCGTGATTTGAAACTATACACCACGGCGATACTCCAATTTCTTTGTATTCTCTAGTAAAATCTGTCAAACAAACCCACATGAAAATTCCAAAAAATACGATAACACTGGAACAAGAAAATGAAGCAAACTCTCATTGAGCAATGAGCATTCTTCAAAACAGAGGCCATATGACAATGCAGAACTTTTCATTGGGAAAAAAATTTAACAAAAAAAGAAGCCAAAAGTCCTTACTTCTCGAATGTAATTTGCAACTGCTTTACAGCCTTCAATAGCAAGTTGCATTACGTTTTCAAAAATATCCAAAGGTAATTTAGCATCCATCTACATCAACAAACATGGCAAATGAGTAGTTTACAGGAAAGGCAATGAATGAGATACCATGGATGTCAATTACTACAATTATTGTAACTTAAACTAGTGAAGAATAAATTATAATACAGATTATGACATAAGAACCTGAAGAAGAGTCACTTTGTCCAACTTTGGCATAATTCCTAAAGTGACATCAGGGCCTCCAGCACTATCTTCTATATAATTTAAATCTGACCATCCAACAACAATAAACTCATATGAAAATTACAACATCATACTAAGTACAGAGGCAAAAAAGAAGTAATGATCAAATACAAATATAAATTAAAGTATATATTTACCAAGCAGAGGTTTGCTATTAAGGTATCCAGAACTACAGGAAGTAACAAGATCACGCATTGGAATTCCAGCATCTGCAAGGGCCAGGGTTGCAGCATTGATACATGCAGATCTAGTTCCTGCAGAAACAAAACAAATTTCAAACTCAAGGATAGATCTTCCCATTCTTCAATAGAACTAGTGAAGCAGCCGGCTCAATCCAGCAGTATTTGCAAAGTGATACAGAGAGAAGGGCTAGGATGACACTTTGGGTAACACTGTATTGAACAACAAAACAATTAATAGACTCTGCATGCGGCATACTTGACCCTCAAACCAAACTGCCTTAAATAGTAGCTATAGAACACAAACTATCAGACAGCTTGTAATTCAAATATAAGTGGTGCACAGTAAATTCCCATTCTATGAAATGAATTCAGGAGGCTTCATTTTTCCAACAAAAATGCTTGAATCTACAAATGTATTCAATAACAGAGGATCAAACATGGACGAAAACGTAGAAAGAGACAGAGCAGCTCAATATATCATAAAATTTGAATGTAGATTATCATATAAGACTTGTGACTACATAGAGACATTGCAATTTACCACCATCTGCTTGGAGAACTTGCACAAAAATATCTATCTGCAAAAAACATATACATGGCTTCAGAAAAGAACAAACTATGCATTCATGCAGGAAAAGTTCCCGAGAGGCTCTACAATGGAACCTGAGACCGAGGCATTAAATGTGTCAAAATGCATGCTTCCATGGTTTGGCGAATAACTAGAGATATCTCTGTAGATCGCCTGAGAGCATCAAGGATGCACATATCAATTATATATTTTAATGTACTAATGGATACAACACTGTCATGCTAATATTAAAATAGAAGATCACATAAAGCATGTATGGTTGGAAATTGAAAGAGAATATAACCTATCACCCTTTGGTTTTCTCATACGATCTCCAGTACTAAAATTTGCCATGGTGTATTCACACCGCACCTACAACATAGACAATATTACTTTTACAAATACGATAAATTCCTGTTAAGTTTAACATATTAAACACAAGTAAACAACATAGATAAAGTTCAATAAACATAGATTTAGATAAGTTATAACCAGTGCGCTGTCACTCATTTGTTGACTCCTATTTTGGACCTGAAAAAAAAAAAGTATATTATAAACATTTAACTTGAAAATTAAAAGAATTTTGAAATACTAACAATGAATACCGCATATAAGCTTTATAAAATTTTAGCTCATGCTGAACTAAAGCGCGAAAAAGTTTTTAAAAATGGATTAACTAACCTCTCTAGGGCCATACACAGCAGCAATGACTTTGGTGTTACCCATCTCAAACACAGCAGAACTGAAATTTGATATGCAAGATAAATTAAAAACAAAATAAAAAATAAGTAAAAACAATTAAAAGAAGAAAGCAAGGTTTTAGCAATTAGAACCCATCAGCTTTGGCCACAACACCAATCTCCGCTCGAATTTGTCTCATCTAGGGTCACAGAAAAAAAGAAGAAATTAATTAATTGATCAAAACAAACGAAAATTTTTATAATGATAATAAAATAAAAAGGGAAATAGAGAGATAGACAAATACTTCCATGGGGCGGCGACCATCTAAGCGAAGACCTTCAGGGCTCACGTACTCCATCTGTTGGAACACCATTACAACCAAATTACAAAACTCCATAACTAACTAAGAAACAAATAGTAGGGAAAAGCAATCATCATCCAAATGTAAACATTATAACGACCAAACTACATAGTCCATAATTAATCCACAATTAAACATCATAAAGAACAACCACAAATACAACAGCTTTGTTACAGTTCCGGCAACAATATGTACATCAGAATTTACTAGTACTCCCAAGGTTGTAGTCATGACTTTCAACTCTAGAAAATCAATTCAAACAATCCCAAACGAACTTAATTTTCATCCTTAAAACCATATGCATTAAGTCAGACTAACAATTCAACTTACACCCATCACCCAAAAATTATTACCACATGTTATAAATGAATATGAACTCTGGAGCGTGTGCTCAATGCTTTTGTTTAACGTGAGAATATCTGAAACTAACAGTTTTCAAGCTCAGCAGCCAGGCAACAACAACATAGCCTCAAATAATGAGCTTGAAAAACGTTTCAAGATACAACGCAGCAAGTCAAGCTCACCGGTTAAGCAAAACAAAACCAGCTAACTGCGAACAATAAACAGTAAAAATACAAAAAATTAGAAATTAAGCCCTAGAGAAGAAATACCTTTCGGCCTTTGGGAGCAAATCAGCTAAACAAGTTTCTGAGATTGAGCGCCAACTGCCGAACTGGGAAGTCTGGTACTTCGTGAGACTGCCCGACTGTGAAACTAGGGCTACCTCAGGCTGGGCCTCAAGGGCTGCGATGGGCTTTGTTGCGAATATGGGCTTTTTGAGAAATGCAAACTTGAACTTCAAATTGAGATTGCATCTAACTTGAACTTCTCTATAACAGAGATAGTGACGTGGCATCACAAATATGAGTCGAGAGAGTCTTGGGCGGGGCTGGAATGCAATCTCATCTAACTTGAACTTCTTAAAATTAACATATGTCAAAATTTAAGTGGGAGTCTCATTAGGTGAGTGGCATTCCAGCCCCACCCAAGACTCTCTCGTGGAGGGTCCCATATCACAATGTTCCAATCATCTCTCCTCTCACAATCACATCTCACTTGCATATAAAATTATCTTATTTTTCGTACATTTTTAATGTATCTTGGAAATACAATTGTATAGTAACTGTGAAATCTCATTATACAAGAAGAATAATGTTACTAGAGCCTAGAGGTGATCTATTTTGTATACAAAAACAATATTATGAGAGTCAAGAAAACTTTTCTAAGTTTTAGTCACTAAATGACATGTCAAGTGACATATTAGTAACCTTTTTAGTGAGTTCAACATGATCTTACATGTTAAATTTGGTTTGGTGTTTCTTGCATTACTCTTTTGTATACCATGTTATGTATGAAAAAATGTTAACCAAAGTATCCTACACAAAGTGATAAGCAGAGGTGACCGAGCATGGGCTATTACGCATGGGCTAGCAGGGCATAGCCATTAGCCAACTAAATATCAAAAAAATTTCAACACATATAAAGCCATATCTTGCCCTGTAATTGAACTAGGAATAGATCGCAGCGCAGGGAAAAACTTCTCAAAATCACGTACATAGGGTTTGGACTTTGGACCATTGGAAGTCTGTTAAAATTAGTTTCGGCTTTTATCTTGTTTGGGACCATATGGAAATTTACTTATTAGTCAGTGAAATATTTGATAAGTATGAAACAGATGACAAAACTTGGCGTGGAAACCTCAATTCTGGGAGATGTTGATAGTAATAGGACTATACACAACAAGTTGCAAGTCTATAAGGAATATGACAATACAGCTACAATACAAGTTGGATTTGAACTCGATATTGTGTAAGATCGGAGATGAGTTTTAATTTCGTTATCGATCTGTTTTATCAGTCAATAAGCTAGTAGTTCTAGGCCTTGAGAAATTAAGTGTTTGCTCATCAAGTTAGGTATACATAGAACTCACAAGTCACAAGTAGAACGTAATGAAACTTACAATTTCAAACTTAACATTTTTTTTACTCTTTTTACATACAATTAAATTTTTTTTTTTAAAGTTAATTATCTTTCTTCTTAGTAATGTGCAACATAATTAGGTACAGTTTCACCCTATACTTTACAAACAAACAAAGAAGTGAGAAATGAGAATATGAGATTTCAAACCCAACATCTTCTACATACAAGGCTTTAAATTTTGCCCCATAAAACAGAGCTTTGTAGACATTCCATAATGACAAGCAAAAGCACGAGACACATTGGAGTATTGGCTTCTGATGCAAATGATTCATTATGGGAATTGAAAACGAGACATCATTTTATTTGGGTTGCAGCAAGCAAGCAAGAAAGCAATAAGTATTCCAAAAAATCATGTCATATCATTTGTTGGGTGACAAGCCTTGCCTGGTGTAATGATTTTTACAGGTCATGAATTGAAGAAACACAAGCAAAAGATTAATGAGGGAACACAATATTGTCCAGGGGACCTTTGAGTTGTGTCCTGTTGAGGCCTTTGAGGTCATCCTAACTTTCTAAAACAAGAGTTTTGCGAATCCATCATCACCTCCAGAACACACTACAACAATGATTTTCTCCTTTGTATTAATAGTTGGCCTGCATGAAATAGAACGCCACCACTTCTCCAATGGGTCCTCCAAACTCCAATGGTTCAGACCTAGCTATTTAGGCATGCACATTATTGATTTTTTTTGTTTTTTTGTTTTTTTTAATCTTCTTTTCTTTCTTCTTTTTTCATTATATTATTTTAATTTTTGTTATCACACATGCATCATTCTGATGCCAACCTTTTTTTTTTTTTTTTTCCATGATTCTGATGCCAATTCACTTACGCCACCAATGGGCCATGACTTTGGGTCCCATTAGACCCACAATTTGGATTATCTGCTGACATGGAATGGCAAAACAAGCATGATAAAAGAGGGGAAAATCTACCATGCAAAATGCATTATACACACTTTGTCCATTGACAAGGTTTACTTTTTTCTATTTTTCTATTAGAATATAGTTTTCCACATCTAGATGTATGGTGTTTGTCACATAGATTGTCTAAAAAATAGTGATTTTTGTTTGTGTCAAGCTGGCGAAATTTTCTTCCGCCAAATCGTTTAACTTATTATTATATTGTTAGATTGTCAATCTTACTATTAATTAAGTATATATGGTTCAAATTAAATATGTGGGAATATATTGTGTTTATATCTATGAAGAGAATACTATCATATTAATGGTAATAATTAGAAAATTGGTAATTCTCATTTCAGACTTTGAGTGTGTAGAAATGCTAGTAGGAATAGTAATGTGAAAGCAACTTTTAATGACATTTTTTGCGTAGTAATAGTGATAAGGATTAAATATAATCTGTTTTAACTTTTGATAAATACATAAATAATGGTGGGGTTGAAATATTTAAGCTAATAGGGGGGAAAGAATTGATGCGTAAATGGTGAGGGTGATGATGAGTGCGCCTGCCAAAGCACGCCCTCCAAATCTTTTGAAGCAAAGAGAATGTTATGATGGTTTTTAGTGCACGCTCTTCTCTCATCACCCTTTCATCCCCTTCTCTTCTTCCAACCAAGATGTGCACACATTCTTCAAGTAAAGAATATAACCAGAATTTTCGCCTCTTGTCACCCCTTCAATCATCATCTTTTATCCTTTTCCCCTCCTCTCTAATAATACACCATTTTCATATTAAATTGATACCGTATCCATATGCAATGCAACATTGCTATGCTACTTGCCATCATCATCATTATGATCATACATACATGCCACATGACCATCATGACCATGACATGTTTGCTACATTGTGTCAAAGCCCATTGTAACAAGTGGAAGAATCTGATGGGTGCATATGTGCTCTTCACTGGTTTCACTATCGTTACTGTAGTATTGTTGTGGATAAAGAACAATGGAACGGAACCAAACCAAAGAAACCCCATTTTTTCCTTTTTACTTTACGAATTCCAATGAGGATATCTTGGGGCTACTAGCTTTAATGTCTCAAGCACACCCACTTTAATAGATTTCCCCTGTTTTCTTTTTTGTGTTTTGTTTTTTTGGTCCCATGATTTCCTTAGTTTTCTATCCAACCCAAATCATGCTCCACTTCGATTTTCCTGCCAACTTTTTCCTTCTTATATTGTGAACTCTCCTCAGTACTTCTCCATCACTTACCTCTCTCTCTCTCTCTCTCTCTCACACACACACACACACACAAATTGTTGTTCTGTTTTAGTCAAGTTTTTTGGGATAGCTATTCGGAAAATGGGTGACATTTCTTATTCTAATGGGACCAGCAATGGGAATGGAGTGAATGGAAAAGGTCATCCAGTTCTAAATGGCTACCGGAAGAGCTGTTGGTATGAGGAAGAAATTGAAGAAAATTTGAGATGGAGCTTTGCTCTTAACAGGTATACTCTTGTATACATGTTTACCATCTTTATATTAGCTCAAAATCCAAAAATGGATCAATTTTTTTTTTTTGTCAACAAAATAAATTCAAGCTTGAACCCCATTGTGGTAATTCTCTGCTTTAACTTCATACTACTTCCATTTTGGGTTGGGAAAGAAGGGGGAGGTACTCTCAGATGTGCTGGAGTTTGTGTTGATTATGTTAATCTATTTGATTATTTGTAAGTTTAAGTAACAGTACCCCATTACCCCCTTGGAATTGGGTGAGACATTGTAAAGTACTAGCTGTCCTCCGTGAGTTGTTCTCTATATTCTAGATTTTCGTATACCTTTTCTGACTTATGGCCTTATTTTATGATCTGGGTCAAAGTTCCTTTAGAAAATGAAAGAATTCTTAAAGTGAAACACTCTTTTTACTACCAATTCAATAATAATATCTTGGTCATGAAAAGGTCAAACAAGACATAATAATGTGGGAATAGAATTAGTAACCACAATGTTTAGTTTCATCATTGAGATGTTTTAACAAGCATTTTTAATTATTTCATTTTGCTTGCAGTATATTGCATACAGGGGCTACTCCATACCAAGACATTGCATTGTTGGACACAAAGCCCTTTGGAAAGGTTTTGATGAATACTGTAGAAGCTAGTTTTAAAATAATGACACAAATGGCAGCAAGTGATTCATGCCAATCTCTCTTCTGTAGTCTTAAGCATTCTGTATTTTTCAGGCTTTAGTCATTGATGGAAAGCTTCAAAGTGCTGAGACTGATGAATTTATCTACCATGAATGTCTTGTCCATCCAGCACTAGTTCATCATCCCAAGTACTTCACTTTTCTTTAGCATAAATATATGTTATTCCTATGTATTGGATGTTAAGACAACATTCTTAATAACTCTTTAATTGATGTCAATCTTAGTCCAAATAACATATTCATCATGGGAGGAGGTGAGGGCTCCACTGCAAGAGAACTGCTGAGACACAGGACTGTGGAGAAGGTTTTCATGTGTGACATTGATGAGGTAAAACCTCCCTTTATAATCTTTTCTTGTTAGAAATAGTTTCCTAAAACTAAAGAACATACACTTTTCCTGTTTTAAAGCTGCTTTTACAAAAAGTTCCTTTTGATTTCTCTTATTGTCAGAAGAGACATAAATCAGGATTAGTTGAACAGTGGAAGCACCAGAATGAGACTTTCCAAAATAGCGTTTTAGGTTTTGTCTGTCTTATTAGACATTGTATATGACAAAAATCTACTATAAGCAGCAGTATTATTTATCAATTTGTGTCCTTTGACATGAAGTTTATAGTTAATATTCAATGGTTAACTCATAACTAACATGATGCAGGAGGTGGTGGAGTTCTGCAAGTCATATTTGACTGTAAACAGAGAAGCTTTCTCTGATCCAAGACTCAAGCTCATTATCAATGATGCCAGGTCTATTAGCAACATATACAATACATATATACACATATAACATTTTAACTACTGCCAACTTTGATATTTTTGTTACTAATTGTTGAGGTGTGATGCAGGGCTGAGCTAGAACACAGAGAGGAGCACTATGATGTGATCATTGGTGACCTTGCAGACCCAATAGAAGGAGGTCCATGCTATAAACTCTACACCAAATCCTTCTATGAGTTAATTGTCAAACCCAGACTCAGCAAGGATGGCATTTTTGTCACACAGGTATCCAACACACACATGCATTCCATCACACACTGAAACAGAATCACAATGACAGAGTTAACTAGTTCTTCTATTTTATATAGGCAGGTCCTGCTGGAATTTTCAGTCACACAGAAGTATTCTCTTGCATTTACAATACTCTAAGACAGGTTTTTAAATGTAAGTAATTTTGTTTAAGAAACCATTTCCCTTTAGCCAAATTTTTTTGTTCTTATCTCTACCCTTTTCTTGTTACTTCTTTGTATCTGCAGATGTTGTGCCTTATTCAGCTCACATTCCTTCGTACGCCGATACTTGGGGATGGATCATGGTACAAAAACTAGCACCATCTGTTGTCTTGCGTTCTTATAGCATGCATTAGTTTGACAATAGAATTGTTTAAAATTACAGGCTTCAGATACCCCATTTGTGCTAAGTGCTGATGAAATAGACCTCAGAATTAAACAGAGGATCAAGGGGGAGAACAGATACCTAGATGGTAAAACATTTTCATCAGCCTCTACCTTGAGCAAAGCTGTTCGGAAATCGTAAGTCCCATGCCATACATGTTAATTTGTTCTCAATTTCATGCTTATGGAATTATTTGCCTCTTAATATTAATTAAGCAGTTACTGATATAGCTAGGATGGGTTTGTGCAGGATGGACAATGAGACTCATGTATACACAGAAGGAACAGCAAGGTTCATATATGGTCATGGCCATGGTAGTGCCTACAAACACAATTAGGCTTGAGAAATGGAACAGCAAAAAGAACCACAACCAAAAGCTATAGCACTGAGAAACATAAGAGTGCAAGTGGAAGACAATCTTGGGGGTCTTTCCTTTTTTTTTTCTTTTTTTTTTTTCTCTTTTTTAGCTGTATTTCTTTTCCTTTTCCTTCTTCTTGCTTGTGTAGTAACTTATAACAGTTATGAAATTAATCTTTCTTTGTTTCTCTCAAGATGTCTATGGAATATTGGAATTTATATCAGTAAGAAATGTAGAGGCCATTACTTTTTAAAAGACTGAAGGGTGAAACATTATAAAGTACTCTGCACTTGTTAATGAGACAAAACTGCACCAGTGATACCACTTCAAAAGAGCTAGGGGAGGAAAAGCATAACTTACAATCAATAAAGCTTGAGTTGAGAGAAATTGGTAATGAGGACATGGTTTTGGACTTGAGTACTGGGCTTGAAGAGATTGGACACGGATGGGTATGGTTTTTAATGGTTATTGTTGTAAAATGTGTATGATGGTAATTGAGATGAGAACTTCTGTTGTTGGGCTTGACCGCTTGAGCAGCTAATCTAAGTGGTTGGTGCTTCAAGTCCAATTTTTACCCAAGACAAAATTCTAGTCTAGTTTTAGGACTCGAGTACTTCTTTTTATTTTTGTTTGCCAATGGACTCGAGTACCCGATTAGGCTAGCTAAATTGATGGATTAGACCTCAATCCAATCCAATCTTAAGTGTAATATGTGATCCATGTTCAATCCTACCCACAAAACAAAACAAGCCTTCAAATGGGTATGTTCTAGTGTATAAACACAAGGCGCGCACTTTGGTTCAAATGATACAGTAATGTGTATAAATTTATATCTAAGTAGCATAAACTGCGACAAAAGTTACTTTAGTCCAGCCCAAAACAACAATTTCTCTTCTGACCTTACCTATGTTGCTCTAGCCCACAGCCCAACCTATTTCGAACTTCAAACCATCTATAAGTAATCCTTTGTCTTTTTATTTAGTTATTGGAGATGAAGAATTATTCTATACAAATCTGTATTGTAGATTTGTTCATGAGCACGTTGTTGATGCCAAAGATCGCCGATCTCTGATCAACGTCAAAGTGATGATCTGAAAGGTGAAGATTGCTTGACTTTCGGTGAAGAAATTGTTAGCTTTCCTTCAAGAACAAAGAAAAGAAGGGTGATTTAACACCAGTGGGGTGTTAGCTAAATGCTCTCCAATGCTTAAGTTAGAAATGGGAAAAATAAGATGAATCTCAAGAATTAGACAAGAAAATAATATGATGATCTTAAACTTAAGCAAGAGAAAGAGAGAGATGGATATGAAGATATTTCTCATGTATTTGTGTGGCTAAATCAATTGAGAACCCCCTGCATGAAGGAGAAGGGGTTCTATTTATAGGCAAAGTAAAGGTCTATATGCGAATGGACGGACATGATGGAACCACATTAGCTTGTGAACACTGCTGATCTCACCTACCAAGTCACATTACAATACATGCAGACATGATGAAGCAATGTGTAGGTGAAATGGATGTCCCATCCCAGTTGCCTTTGTCAAGGAAGAAGAGGCGCACTTTGGTTGTGCTCAAGTGCCTACTTGAGAATATGTGCATTTGGGTTTGCCACGTACTGTTGTGAAGGTGGGCCCGACCCAGACTGACAATGGATGAATAGAATCATCCAAGATTCAGCTCGGATCTCGGCTCGATGTCCATGGCTTATGGCCGAGCCAATCCGAGTTGTGGATTTCACCTAATCAAGTGAGCAGAATTATCATTGAGCATTTTAATGGCCATCAATTCGACTCCACCTCAAAATGTGGGTTTCGAACTTGAGCCGACCGTAGGACAGTCACAGAACAGTTGGCCCGAAATGGGATCAGTTGGTCATAGGACAATCAAAGGGGGCACGTGTCATCTTCTGATTGGCGATGAAGGGTTGCCAAGCTCGATCACCAACACACGTGTTTGTGAACTTGTGAGAGTATGTGTCTTAATCAGCCCCAATTAAAGGACATCACTCCAGTAGGCTTTTCCAAATAGATGATAAACTTAAATTTATCCTTCTTAATTTGTATTGTTAAAGAGAATTTATTAGAGAGAGGATATGAAAGGAAGTATTATCACCCTTGTCATCATCATGTTTGCTTTGCTTTTGTTGGGCTCCTACAGAAGTGATTCTTCCTTTTATACAACCAATTGTGGTTCGAAAGTTGAGAGCAGCATAGCATCCAATTTGTGGTTCTTTCTTTTTGTTGGGTTGATTTAATTTGATGCATAAAAAATGGCATTATGGTCGCAATAATGGTATTTAGATGAGGTGATCGATCATCGATATGCACTGTGGTGGGTTCCACTTCTCATCACCGTCCATATATCAATCACAAAACAAATGCATCATGATTCATGAGTCATGACACAGACCGCGTTGTCATTTCCTTGTTAAAATAATTAATTGCAGTTTTATTTAAAATGAATAATTTAGACAAAATTGTTATTGAGATATTGGGCACTTTTATGGTAAGATTGACTTCACCAGAAGCTTCTCTCTTATATTAAAAATCTGCCACCTTTTTCACATGCATTCCTCTTATAAAACCACATGTAAACTTCTACTAAGGGCAATTCCGTCAGTATATAGGCTCGACGCGTGGGCCCCAAACATACCGTTTGGGTTTGTCTTAGTCTTGGTCTGAGTCAGCAGCAACCATCTTTGTCTAGCTCATCACCTTCCCATCCACGTCATCGTCTATGTCGCTCTGCCTTTATAAATAGCTCGGCCTTCCCCTTTGAATTCAAAGTCTTCTTCAAAGTCCTTCACTCAATTCTCACGTTCCACGCTTTTGCATTTTCGCCAAAACCCCCTCATCTTCTTCAAATTTGCTCTCTTCCTTCGCCTTTCGAAATTTCAATACTTACAGCTCTCATCAGCTCTGCTTCCATGGATTCCTGCAGTTCATCATCTCTCCGCGACCGCTCTTCTCCTTTCGATTGCCTCATTTTTGGTACAACTCTCTATCTCTCTCTTTTTCGAGCTCTTGCATCGTTGATCATATAATTAATTACTTTTAATTTGCTTAATCTGTTTGATTAACAAATTCGTACCTACAGATTTGGATGACACTCTGTACCCTTCCAACATTGGATTCGGCGTCGCTTGCAAGAAGAACATCGATGGTGCGAAATTAAACCATTCACTTCCTTTCAAAAATGAAAATCAATAATAATCAAACAATTAAATTAAATATTTCTATTTCCTTACAGATTTTCTCATTGAAAAATGCGGCTTCTCAGAGACCAAAGCCTCCAGTCTCCGAGTCGAGCTTTTTAAAACCTACGGCAGCTCCCTCGCTGGCTTACGAGTAATTCATTTTCTCTTTTTCGTTCTTTATTTATTAATTTTTATCGCATAATAATTAATAATTGAATTTTGTTGCTTCGTTGTAGGCATTAGGCTATGACATCGATGCTGACGATTACCACAGGTTAGCGTTAGCCCCAACCTCAATCATTCCACGTATTTTCCCTATTTTTCAAAATCGATTCGCTTTGAATATTTAATTTATTTTTCTTCAATTTTTTCTTGATTTATTGTCAGTTTCGTGCACGGAAGGTTGCCTTACGAGCGAATCAAACCCGATTCTCAACTCCGAAACATGCTGCTTAGCATCGCGCAGAGAAAAATCGTAATCGCAAAAACCACAAAAATTATAAAAAGCAAAAATGTGCCAAGAAAAAAGAAAAGAAGAACGAAATTAATTTGTACGAAAATTTGTCGCAGATTTTTACGAATTCGGATATGAATCACGCGGTGAATGTGTTGGATCGTTTGGGATTGAAGGACTGCTTCGACCAGATCATATGCTTCGAGACCATGAACCCGAACCTACCGAGTTCGACTCGGCCGGACGAGTTCCCGGTGGTGCTGAAGCCGTCCATGGAGGCCATGAACATTGCGCTCCGAGTTGCGGAGGTCGACCCCCGTCGTACGGTACGTTTGGGCTGCAAAGCAGAGTATAATTTCCCGCGCGGTCAATTTAGTTGTAATAAATAATATTATTTAATTTTTTAGGCGGGGGTATAACCGTATAAAGAAGTTGGAGTTGGAGTGTGACCACGGAGGTCGACCCCCGTCGTACGGTACGTTTGGGCCGCAAAGCAGAGTATAATTTCCCGGGCGGTCAATTTAGTTGTAATAAATAATATTATTTAATTTTTTAGGCGGGGTATAAAGAAGTTGGAGTTGGAGTGTGACCTCCAAAGATTTTGACAACCGCGTTTTATTGTTGTTGTTGTTGCAGCTGTTTTTCGACGACAATGTCCATAACGTCGCTGCGGGGAAAGCCGTGGGTCTACGCACCGTTTTGGTAATTCCCTAAATTCGAAATTTAGTTTCTTTTCGCCGGTAATTTTGAAAATTAGTTGGTCGCGGAAAATTTTGTATAATGTCTTAATGAGTATAACATGTTAAAACACTTTTTCATGTACTCACATGAGTAACGCAAGGTCAAACATGTCCAAACGATAAAGAAATTTAATTCACAATCTACCTAGTCCAAAAACTTATTTCACAGGATAAAATTAATGCTGACAATTGCAAACGCAGCATGCATTCGCACTAAAAAATTGTATATGTAACTCAAAAATTATCTCACAATATCCAGCAGTGTTTTTTACGTTGACGGACGTGCATATGCTCATATAATGTGTCTTTTAACTTAAAATTTTTTAAGTGGATTTCCAATTAAGAAACTTGCATTTTTAGTATTTTTAAAGTTATTTTATAAATTGTGCAATAACAATTTTTCAAGTTATTGGTAATGAGAAAATCCTTGTATCTTGTGGTGTGTAGTTTTCTTAAAATGGGGAGTTTGGTACTAAATTACTAATTTTTATTATACGTTGTTGTTTTGGAACTCAGGTTGGAAAAACCGAAAAAACCAAGGAAGCTGATTACGTGTTAGAGAATGTGAACAACCTGAAGCAAGTGATTTCAGAAGTATGGGCAAGCGGATCGGACGGCGGTAATAAAAGGATCAGCCGCACCAAAAGCGACTTGCAGGATGTCGATTACATTCGCACAACCACAGCTGTCGGAGCTTGACTCACCCGCCCACCGTGTAGATGTTTTTTTATGCTGGCTGGACTGGGCTTGGGCTTTGGGTAGTTGGGCCCCATTTTGTACATATTTTTCTCAATCTTGTCGATATTGAATAATTGTGCATTATATAATTTATATGTCAATATGTGTGAGTATGGGTTGTGCATATGAGCATGCATATCCTACAAGTATATGTTCCCAAATCCTAAGTGTATCTATGCAATGTACCAATAATCAGTTGTTATTTTAATCAAAGAAAGTGATGCTTGCTTAGTTGCTTTCATTGGGTCATTATCTTTATTAAATTTAAAATAAAATGTTGGTGATTCGAGAGCATCAATAAAATATATGTTTTCTTTTGGGTTCATATGGTTTGATGTGCAAGTAATTATAATTTTATGTAAAAGCTTGCACTAAACAATTGTGTTGCCTCAAAAGGGTATCACTTACAACATCAACTTGTCAATTGTCATCTTAATTTAAAATTAAGTTCTGGAGACATATTATATTATTTCGATAGTGATCCTTGGATGATTTATATATATGTAACATATTTGGAAT
This sequence comes from Purshia tridentata, assembly GCA_003254885.1. NCBI lineage: Eukaryota > Viridiplantae > Streptophyta > Magnoliopsida > Rosales > Rosaceae > Purshia > Purshia tridentata. The sequence goes on from QANT01006553.1 coordinate 32,754, forward strand.
GTGGCTGTCTCATTCTATTATTATTATGTATTTCTTTTCATACAAGATAAATAATTCACGTGGAATTATAGAAGGATCAGTTCTGATATGTTTCCATGTGAATACAGAGTCTAATACACGTAGGACTAGTATTTATTTTGCATTATCATGAGGTGGTCGCTCCTTTCATTCTTTAAACTAATATCATCAATTGACCCAAAAAATAACTCATATTATCCTTTATATAATAGGATAAGCCACAAAAATATTTCTTATGTTTTTTAATTAAAGCAAAAGAACACCAATCAAAGCCCGTCTAGCTCAGTTGGTAGAGCGCAAGGCTCTTAACCTTGTGGTCGTGGGTTCGAGCCCCACGGTGGGCGTATTTCCTTTCTTTTTTTTTTTTGGGTTTTTCTCTTTTTAAGCAGTACCAAAAAGAAAGCATAGAGTTGAATAAATATTTATACTAACAGTAACAGACTACTAGTAGTGAAAAACAGTTAGTTTAGCTAATCCAAATCATGTTTCTAATAGGTTCTCTTAATGAAATGAATCTGTGCCTAATATGTGACATACACAAACATTATTAACCCAAATCATGTTTCTGAATTCTGATATTGTTGCCAATTTAACAAAAACAAATTACAAGAAACACAAGTAATACTCACACATTTTAAATTACACCAAACCCATCCCTCAAATGTCATAGACTTGCTTGCCAGTGAACTTGACCTCAATAGGGTTGACATTCTTTCCAATGGACCTGAAGTTCTGCCCCACCCCTTGGCGCCCAGGGTTCACCTTCTCAGGGTACACCCCATCTTTTGGGTGCAGGTACTGGACCTCCCCATTAGGGAACACCCTGTAAAACTGGTACTTGATCTTGTACTTGGACCTGAGCCTAGTCCCAAGAGCCAAGCACTGCTCCTTCCTAGCCAGCTTCAGCAAATTAGGACCCTGCCTCATAATGGCTGCACCCCCAGTTGGCATCTCAAAGATCTGCTCCTTGGGGCTCTCCCATGTTATCACATAGAACTCCTCCTCTTGGGCCTTGCGTAGAAGCCCACCAGTGCTGCCTCCAAAGATTGGGGATGGGGTCGTTGGGTCAAGTTCTGGTGGGGTGAAGCCCACAGGGGCCTCTTTCTCCTTTGTCGGGGCCACTGTTTTTGCTTCTTCAGCTGCTGCGGAGATCCTCATGGTTCTTGGTGTGGTGGAGAGGGTGAGAGGTTTGGGGGTCATGAAGGAGGAGGAGACAGTTGATGATTGCTTCCATGGGGCTGAGGGGGTTGGGGTGAAGAGGGTGGCTTGGGTTGCCATGGCCATGAAGAAGAGTTACAGATATCAGATAGAGGAGGGTGTGGTTGTTGGTGTGGTTCTAACTATTTTTGGGTTTATGGGTTATGGAGAGGAGAGTGGGTTTGTAGGATTTGATGTGGGTGGTGGGGATTTGGGTTTAGAATCTTGAGATAAGGTGATATCTCTTGGACCAATTACAACTTGTGATTCTGATACCTTTGTTTCACCTGTGCCTCATGTTCCATATTTTCTTTCTTATTTTGCATATCTTATTTCTGGTCAACTTGAAAATTCGGTTGGGACTTGGGAGATGCCTAAATTGGTCTTTTTATTTCATCCTTTTATGACTTTTCTTTTCGATTATTATGTGAAAAATTTACATTCACCTCTTTAGAATTTTTATGTTCGAATGAAAATACACTGCAAAAAGTTCTACTTTCAACATGTTATATGTCATACGAACTCTAGATAGAAAAATGACATACACATTCAATTAATTCGATTTTTTAAATTTCACATCCAATCTACTCTAATTGAGAAAATAAAATTAGTCGGATTTGAATGAATTGAATATATTTACTTTGAGTTTTGAATTATAAAAATTGAACATCTCAATAGAACCCATATGACTTTAATATGACTGTGACACCACTTAAAAATGGTTATGTATTGTTTTTTTTCTTTTTAGATTAACAACGGTTGTTCATGAACTTTGCACTTACGACCACCTCTAATAGAGGAGGGATTACATGACATTTACTTGATCAAATAGTCATTTTCGACTACATACTATCTTTTCTTTTTATGCATTTATCATTTTTTTTTCTTAATTTTGAAAATTAAGTTTAGTTTATCAATTACTCAATATTTTCCTTTTTGGGGTCAAAATGAATAAAAAGTGAGGCCTGAGGACTAATTGTGCAGTCCTAGTGGGCCAACTCATGCGGACCAAGCCCCAGCCCTCTGGCCATTATAATTCTTGGGCTAATAGCCCAACACTATCAGCAAACGCAACGAGGTAACACGCGGCCATCACAAGTCGAGAAGGTGACAAGTGGTACATGCAGCAAATGAGCGAGTCAGAGAAGAGTCATTATAAATTCGTGGATATTGTGAATGTGACTGGATGAAGCTTGGAGGTGGAGTTGAGGCCTCCAATTCCCATTGCAGATGGAGCTCAGTCCACTGTTTCTTTATTTTTGTGCTTGCTAATCATTGCTTTAGAAATAACCCACATTTGTTTTCATTTCTTTCTTTTTTTCCCTCTGTAATTTTTCTTTTTCTGTTCTATTAGCCATGTTAATATTGGGTTTTGTACAGATACCTGGTTCTTAATTGGTAAACTCACTTGGAGGAACTGAGCATGTATGTGATAATTGTAATGATATATGGCATATGGCTTTTGATAATGAGGTTTTCTTGGTAAAAACACTGGCAGGAAGTGAACTGTGACTGTGAGTGAGTGAAAACTGAAAAGGGAAGAGACATTTATGCAGACAAAATAAAGGCAAGAGATGGGAAGTTTCAAAAATGACTGTTTATATAGTGCCATGTTGTTGGAGTTTCAATGAGATGGTGAGTGATTTTTGCTTTTAAGAGACCACATTGTCATTTTCTCCACTCATAATTGTTTGAAAATCAATAATGTTTATTCACTTTTGAAGAAGATTGACTTGTCATTGAGGAGTCTGCGTGCAATCTAGCATGATGAGCAAATATTGTTATTTTTCTCTTACCTATTGATTCATATTATTTTGCTTAGTCTTTGTTCCAATTGGGATTTATTATCTAACTGGGAAGCATATTTCTATGTTAAAATCTTGAAACCATCTGCTCAATGATGTTTGAACAAAGTATCTAGTGCATCAATAGCCCAAAGATATATCCTTCAGTATCAGAAAGCACCAAAGTGTTAAAATCATAGTGGTGAGTCTGGTTACTTACTGACTTTTTTCTTATTACTCTGTTAACTCTTGTTTTATTCAAATGCTGGAAACGCAGATACTATTTTGGCAAAAGAGGAAAAAAAGTTTGAGGGTGCAGATAGCTTAGAGGAACCAGCTCCTGGCAGGAAAAGTAGAAGACAAGCATCTTTTCAGGTTTTTGATTCAGTGTCTCATCTTTGGCTACTTACTAGCTTTGGATCTGAGTTACATTTGGCTTCAAAGTTAAATAATGATGGTGGAACCATAAGTCAGTCAGAGAGAGGCATAACAAGTCTTTGGTGCAAATTCTTGAAGTCTGGCAATAATATATGCACACCTGCACAACTAATTCGTATCACTATGATAATGTAATCTGCACAAACACTTTGGTACAAGATCTTGAAAAAGAATATGAGAATTACCGAAAAACCTACTTGGTTGTTTCTCACTCTAGGGGTACAACACACTCAAATCATAATTGCTTCAAAAATATGCATCTAGTATAGTGATCGTAAAGCTCATATAGAGACACTATTGGGAATTCCTTTTCCAGTGAGTCCACCCTCTCTAGAGTAATCTGAGGTGTTAGGATAGAGCAAGGTATAAGGCAACTGGACAGGGCCAACTCTGTTCTTCCATCTCTCATCCCTGTTCATTTCTGTAATTCTGTCTCCAATTTCTATCAGCTTCTCTCCGAATCTCTCAAATGCTGCTAGTGGTTCAGCATCTGAAGTCCACATAAGAGTATCCCTTTGCCCAAGATAAACCTCATCAGTTGAATGTCGGGATAAAATCTCTATTAGAGATACACCAAGGAGAGTTTGGAACTGGGCTGTAATTGTTTTGAGGTAGGCTGCATCAGGGTTTGACTCAAGTTCAGCATATTCAGGTGTGCCTGGCTCAGGCATGAAGCGTCGGCTTACAGTTGGGCGGTTAGGGAGGTAGCCAGCATAAGGATATTGCCCAAAGTTGACAGCTGCATGGAGAGCAGAAGCCACCCATATGATTATTGTACATGCTTGGATAAGTTCAGCTCTTGTTTGCATCTCTGGCCACCATGGCTCATCCTTCTTGTCACCATGGCCTTCATTGCGGAGCTCTGTCCACCATGACTGGAGTTCAGCGTCACTTTGGACCACATTGTCTTTTGGGTAGTAGAAAGAGCAATATTCACTGACCCAAGTTTCAATAGCCGACCATATTTCTAGCCCATCAACAGCAAAGGGGTAATCTTCTATCAGAAGTCTGAGGCCATGAGGGCAGCTTGGGTCTGGATCTGCCATTCCTCTGAAATCAAACAGAAGTGGAACAAAATTCAGTTTGATAAAAGTTGAAATCTATTATTTTCAATTAAAGCCTTCTAGCTCACCTCTTGAGCAAGTCAGCAGGTAAGGCCTGCTCAGTGAATAACCAGTTTTTATAAACAGCAGAGGACATTTCCATGGCAAATCGAGCTGGGAAGACTGTTCTCTCAAGCACCCCACCAGCATTGATGAGGATTTGCCTGGCCAGGGCATTTATGTTCATTGTGTCCCGGAAGTGGGGATGCAAAAGCTTATGTATTGGGTGAAGCACGCTCAACTGTCTATTTGTTGCAATCACAAATGGCTCTATTACAGCATGCGTGTTTAACCTGCAAATCAAATTGGAAGCATGAAAACTAGAAAGAAGCCACTACCTTATCCTACAATGGAGCACTGCTTATGTAGGCATCATACCAGTGGCTAATAAGCTGGTGATAGCCAGAATCGTTTACGGCAGCATAAGCTTTGGCCAGCTGCCACACTGAACCCTCAATGCCGTTTTCGGCTGGAGTGAAAACTTTGCTGACAGCACCATGATGGTCCCCTTGTTGATGTGGTAAGCTTAACTCAATTGCCAAAGGCTTCAATGTCCCGTCTTTTTGCAGCAAAAGGAGAGTTCTGGTGGCATAGGTCTTTGTGGTGGTTGAGTTTATACGCCTAAGGTATGGCATTAATGCATCATGATGATCTAATATGAACAGCCTTTTGCTTTCAATTGCCTGTATGGATTATGTCAATAAAACTATAAATATTGGATTATATCATTAAATGATATACATCTGTAATGATAGTTTGAGAAAAAATGAAGCAGATTAGTACTTGATCAACAGTGAGGCCATTCATGTTCTCTTCTATGTGCTCCTCTCTTAACGAACTGCTCTGATTCCCATATACTGTAGCGTCTAGTTTGCTGGCTGGGGGAAATTTCTGCAGATAGAATTTCATTGATTGAGTGAACAACTTACAATATATCCATATCACTATACTTGTCAAATGAACTAGTGAAATTAGTATTTTACTTGGAGGCGGGTGATGTTAACGGGGTTCACCCCTGCAAGCATTTCTCTTGCAAACTCTTCATCTGTCCTCCACGCAGACCTATCATCTGCAATTATTTCATGAAAACTTCATAGTTTAGTGTAAACATATGTTCATCAATCTAGAAATTTACTCATTAAGCCTATCAAAAAAAAGTCATAGGGGAAAAGATATTTATATACTCTGAATCACATCAGGCATTGGGAACTTGAGAAATCGCTCGCCATCTGAGCGAACAAGTTCCTTAAGTAGCTCCCAAGGGATGCAATCCTGTATCTTTTTGAGTGTAGGCCCATTTGGTAACTTGATACCCCCATCATAGAGTTTAAGTACATCCTCAAAGGTGTCAAACTCATTGATAGTCTTATCACACAAAGATGTCAGCTCCGGAAGCAATATCTGAACCAGGGATTTCATGGCATAGGCAAGAAAATCTGAAAACTTTATGTGGCCAAACCGCTCATCTCTTGGAACATAAATGTTTAGACTTAGAAGCGGCAGTCTGCTCTCAGACTTGTGGTCTGAAATAAGCATAAAAGAAAATTGGTCATTCATATATCAAAAAGCTGCTTTTAAGACACTGCAAAACCATCTGTTCATCAACAGTTTGTGTTTCTGCATGCTTTATGCCATAAGAGATTTAGGCTAGTCTGGACTCGATTAGCAGAAATGAACTGTTTTAGGTTCCTAACCCTTTTTATTTGGTTTTCGGCCAGTTCTTCCTCTTCTTGGATAGGGATATTCTTGTGATCCACCAAGTACAGGGCGTGCATATTCTGGACCCTTTTCTGGACTTCCCAAATCATTGTAGTAATCATACTCATAAACTCTGTCCCACTCCTTTAGCTCCTCGGATTTACTCCCCCGGAGGTTACTGAGTTCTTCTTCCCGGTAAGGGCGTAGTAGCTCAGGTGTTTGAGATGGCAGGTAGGCCTAACACAAAAACATGAAGTTTTCTGTTAGTGATGTCATTTTTAAATCCTTAACTCAACTACAAAAAAAGGTTAATGTATGGCTCATTTCTGCTTGTCATTTGGTCACACACTTCAGTAAATCACACATCAAAAGTTATAATGTTAAATAAAAGATCTCCACTGTTAGAACACAATGTATATTAATATATTTAATTCAATAAAGAAGGACTTTGTTGGAAGTGCTGATCTAGCTGGAAAGTAAGGATTATGATTTTTCCACACTAAAAAAAGTTAATATGACTATTGAATTAATTTGGTACCAAACAATAAGTTAGGCTTTCAATAATTTGGGTTAAAAGGGAGGATCATAACAAATCTCACCACATGGACCTGATAAGATACGATGCTAAAACCAATTTATCAAGTTATGAAAAGGATCAAATCTTCATTTGTATGTTATTTTAATCAAAGACTGATACATCGTGCTGCATAACCTTGAAAAAAATAATTAAGAAAAGCCTTACAAGTGGAAAATCTCTCTCTCTCTCTCTCTCTTTCTCCCCCATAGCATACAAGTTACATTATGGCATTATGTAAACCAAAACTGAATTACCTTGTTGGAGAAAAATATTCGATGGTACTTGTAACGATGTGCTGGGTATACCCAGGAATTGCAGACAAAATGGACTCGACCATGCCTGGGAACATCTTCTAAAGTTATTGTCTTGAGGTAGAACTGGCTATGGTGATGGTTTTTAATCAACAAAGCCCCAGGTTCTCCCATGGACTCATCCCAGTCGACTGAAACAGTGAAAGCAGTTTCTCCGGCCGTCAATGGTGTGATGGTTGTAATCCACTTCTCCAAGTATGCTACCTTTCCAAGCTTCCCTCTCAACAATCCATTTGCTGCACATCGATTCAGCTTTATCAAAATCTCAATTTATTAATTTCCCTTTTGTCAACATTGTTGTGTCTAGTTTTTCAGGTTCCAAAATTATATTAAACAGAACATGCATTTAAGCCTAATTAATCAAACTAGCTTCTTATTTTTGTATCAACTAACACAATTATAGTGAAGAATGTTAGTAAATGAGACATGATGAAGTTCATTGTCTGCAGGGCACTCTGTTTCATTCTTACAGGACTCAAGAAAGTTAGAGGAAGAGAGAGAGAAGGAGAGAGAAACTGACCAACTGGTTCAGGATGAGTAGTACTGATGAGCTGCATGGAAACACCTTTGCCCAAGCACTCATGGATTCGATCGACGAACGAGGCCTTGAGGTCCTTGAAGTCCAGCACATTCTTCTTCATCAACACCACTGTTCCTTTGATCTTTCTGCTCTCACTCACCTTGTGATTTGGCTTCTCTTCAGTGTTCTTCACACAAAATGCTTCCATCACTTTTCGAGATACTGTTGAACTTGAACAAAACCCCATTAGAGCTCAACGACTACTGTTGAAGGTCCACAACTAAAAGGGTCGGACTAAGGATGTTGCTCAACATGGATGGTACTATATATAAAGCAAAACTCTCGAGGAACACGAGGCTGTGTGAAAGCTTCTGCTCTTCGTTAATTGGATGTAATTAATGACACTTTTCTCTGTTTTTTCTCATAATTAATAATTACAGACTTATAGTCAATGGATTTTTGACTTGGGAAATGAAGAATGGAGCCATGGAGGTCTTCCTATTTGTTATGAACCCCATTTGGAGTAATATGAATACTGGAGGTGACAACTAATTGTGGGGTCCTTATGGAATTTTCTTTCTTTATGTCTTTATTAATGGATAATCAAAGGACCAGATTCCATCTTGGCAAACCCTAATAGTTCTTTTTTTATTTAATAACGTATATATAAAACTGTTTTTTTGTGGCCAGGGATATATAAAACTGTTAAACTGTATTTGTACAGGTATTTTTTAATTTAAACATGTTGGTGGGTGTGTATATATATTCTTTTTGGTTCACACTCGTATATTAATCTCTGCTTGATTTGTTAGAGGGTCTTAATTTGTTTGTGGTTTGATTTGACAGCCACGTTGGATGGTTTTCATAATATTATAATAGTATTTTACCCTTTTTTGATAGATGACTGTCGATTTGAATATTTATTTGTTAGATTCCTCCAAAGTCCAAACACTCTTGTGCGATGGTTGTAGTATTTTATATAAAGATTGATGTTAAACTTGCAAATATATAGTTTTATATAAACATCAGCCATCAGAGTGTTTAATTAAATCAATTGAAAATTATTTAATTATATAATTAGTGTCGCTTAAATAGAAAAAACCGATAGTTTTCGATTAAAAAGTGATTTTTTAATCAAATCGTTGATTTTTCCTCTATAATCGTCAACAATTATAACTAAATAATTTTCAATTAAATTAATTTTTAGTAGAAATGATCTATAATTGATAAGTGAACGGTTCCAATCATATCGGACATTGTCGAAATTGTAATTTTGAACAGTGGGATGACTTTAATTACCCCAAGGGTGGGTGATCCAAACAAAATCCTTTAAAGTATTAGACTAGTTTATTTATTTATATATTAAAGTATTAAACCCATAATTAGGCTTATAAATAAGTACAAAGACAAAAGAAAATAACAAGTTGATTGATCGCGGCAAGTGGTTCAATAACAATCCAAAAATGTGTAAAAATTATTATATATTGAAATGATTTTTGTCTTTTGTCAATAAACCAACATAAAATACATTATTTTGTGCAAACTATTATTCATAATTGACTAATAGTTACGATAAATTCAAATGACAATTATAATGAATTTGAAACTATTGCCAAATTAGCAAGCAACGAATCAATTCGTAAAGGTACACCGTACACCAGACTTAGAATCGACTGGCACATCGATCTATGGTTAAAATGGTTGTTCTCTCTCTCTCTTATACATATATAATAAACATACACAAAAGTCAAATTCCAAGCACATAAGTCAACAAAAAAACCTCTAGGTTCAATCCCGTAGAGACTAATCGTTAATTAAATTAAAATTACATTGGACTAGTCCATTTCAGTTCAACCCAAGTTAACCAAGAATTTGGAGTTTGTGGAGAAATTAGTCTAAGTATTAATGAATGGTGGAGAAATGAGTTAACACCAAATTAAGAAGAAGATGCAATAAAATCATAGGTACTATTTGGCCAGTTCTTCCCAATTGATATCTCTTTGCAGCTATATTATATATCACTCATACATACCTGACTTACTGAATTTAGAAACAAACTGTTAATTTGAGAGATCGATATCATTTGAAGTTTAAAAAGATGTCTGCCTTTTGGTGAACACCAAGCAATAATTATATGATTCAATGCAAAATTGGCCCAATTTTATGGTGGAGGTCCCATTGTAATTAAATTTAAACAGGTGTGCCATGTGTGTCACCCTACAAAATAAAGAGCAAAGGCCAAAGATAAAGGTCCTTTTCAGAAAATAAATAAATAAATTTAGGCTCACTATATATTGCTTGTTGGTTGAGTTGTCGTGACCTTAGTTTGTATTTTTTGTACTGTATTTATTAGGTTTTGTTTGTACGAATCTCAAGCTTGCACATTAGGGCTATTCTTAAGAATAAGAATATGAGGTGCCAATTTGCCATTGGGTATGTATATATATATATATATATATATATTATAAGAGGGACAGAGAGATAGACTGAATTTTGTGATGTTTTCAATACGTAGTACTACTACTACACGACAAGTCAAAGACTAAAACAAATTAACGTAGAAACATTGGGTAGGCATATTGTAAAATATAAAATTAATTTTGTTGATTTGTATTCAAACTACATTCACTTTGTTGTGCTTCGATCAGCTTCAATGTAAACAATAAGTGTTACAATTTATTACACATGAGCCTATAAATAGAAAATAGAAAGATCATCCCATGTAATTAATAAGAAGGTGGAGACCCCATTTATAATAGGGATTTAGATTACATTTTGAGTAAGTATAAAGTGACGTAATTGTTTTTGTTGAAGAAGAAAATTTTAATCATAGATGATGCATATATACAAAGCAAATGTTACTTCCTTAATTCGTCATCTTATCCTGCTTTGCGAACAAGGCACATCATACACCTTTGCACAACAAGGATGCATCAATCAAATTCAATAGCTTTTTCTAATAACTGTTTTCAACTCTTTTGATTAAAAAAAAAAAAACCAAAATTGTAAGCACCAAGCATATTAATAGTTGGTATGTAAGTGGTTGCATAAGAATATATTTTCACTATTTATATGTACATACGCTTATCTCTTGCGAAAATAGAGATACGAAATTGGTGCAGAAGTAAAAATACAAAGTTGTTCAAACGTAGCGTTACGTCTTATTTATTTTTATTTCTACATTAATTTCACATTCTCTTTTCGCATAAAAGAAAAATCTTTATATGTACTATAACATAATAATTAATATATGTATCTCTCTTCGCATACTTTCAATTTCAATTTGATTTAGTAATAAATAAATTGAAATGGTAATTGGTGATCAAAAATCTGAATTGACCATTGCCAAGTTGAATTAAAAAAGTGGGGGGACTCACCATAGACAAAGCGACAAGAAGAGAGAGAGTGTTCCATGTGGCCGGTTATGAAATGTTGCTGCCCTGCGCGTACTTTATAGGCCAGCTGGCTGCTTGTTTTTTGGGCCCATGCTAGAGTTATTTTATAGTTTTTTTCTTTTTTTTTTGCCACAGTGAGTTATTTTATAGTTTATAATCTAAAAAAGAGAAATTCAAGTTGGGTATTAATTAAATTATTAAAAACAACTTAAAAATATTAGACTCATTTTAAATATTTGATTGAGAAAATTTCAATAGTATAATTTTTAAAATTTATAAATTTTAATTTATAAGAAAATATACGGTATTAACTTATTCTATTGAATTGAAAATTTTAATAATACAGTTTCATGTCAATTCAATAATTAACAAAATTGAAAAATGAGGGTCAGTAAACTTATATTGAATTGCCAATTATTGTTACCTAACTGTCAACTAAATTAATTTGTCCAATAAAAAGAAATTCACATACTCAATTCTTATACTTATTTATGCCAATTTTGATGATGAAGTTAGGCTATTGTGGTTGTATATATGGTAAACAATAACTTGCCTCTCCATGACTTGTTGATGCCCTAGCTACTTTTCTTGTTGGGCATGGAAGGAATCAATGCAAAGTGAAATGGATATTACTAATAACAAAAAATTATGAAGAAAGCTTAAAAGCCACCGAAAATGCATTGATGAAGAAGCTTTACCCAAAAGCCAAGAGCCTCCTCCTAAGTCCTACCGAAAGAGGAGTCGCCCCCAACACCACAAGAACCACCTCCTTCCCCCTCAAAGGGTGAGAAAACTTTCTTTGGAATTAAACATGTTCCCTTCTTAAAAAGCTGTTTGAATTGGTGTTTGGCTACGTAAAAGAATATCAATATCCCACCACACAAAGATTTTAAGGTAAATAAGAAAAATTGGAAATTCTCTTTTGTTTTGTTTATTTTTTGTAGGGGTGGGCATGGTATGACATGGTATGACATGAACCTCATACCTATTCTATACCATAAATTTTTAACTGGTATGGTATGGTATGGTATGAATATTTTCAAAAATGATACCATACCATACCAATGTTTTACGGTTTCGGTATGAAACGGTATGGTATGATATTATGTCAACCTTTTAAACTTTTTTTCTTTTTTTTTGCCCAAACATTCAACAACATATTTTTTCAATAAAAACAACATTTAACCACCTGTATTTTTATCCAAAAGATAAAAGCATAAATATAATTATGTTGAAAACAAGGCAGCAAGGTCAAAAACTGATTTTATGCAAAAGTACTGTTCATTTGGTCAAAAATCTCAATTTCGTGTATGTTGAGTCAAAACGAGTAAAGCCAATTGGAACACATCTAAAAACATGTTTATAAGCCACTGTAGCAATTTCAAAATCCAACTCCAAGTGTATCAAAATTCGAGCATCAAAACCTAAGGATTTCTTAAGAGAAAAACTGAAGAAAGTTGCTGATTTCTGCAGCAAATTTAAAAATTCATATCTCAATTATATGGGATCATTTTTAAGTGATTCTTGGCTTAAAATAAAGGTGTATGTGTCTATTTTTACTTGCTGAAACAGTTTTACAATACCAAGTTAGGATTTAAATATTTTAAGATATAATATAATATTATGATATGATATAAATTATTAACTTAAATTGTAGTATATACTAAGTTATACTATATTTTTAATTAGTTTTTTTTTATATAAATGTTAATTAAAATATTTAAATTTAAATTTATTTAATGTTCGGTATGGTATGGTATTGGTCGGAATTGAAAGAGTGAAATCGTTTCCATACCATTTGAGATCGGTACGGTATGGTTTCGGTATGGTATAGGGATCGGTATCATTTTTCGGTATGAAACTTGACACGGAACGGTATGGAATCGGTATGGAACGGTATAGCGGAATGAAGTGCCCACCCCTAAAAAAATCCTTGTGAGTACGACAACCTTTTTTCATATAGTATATTACATCCATCCTGTATACTAGCAAGATATCAAACAGAACCTAAATCCTAAACTAAATAAGTGGATTGGGTTTTTTTTTTTTTTTTTTCTAAACCATCGCTATCATGAGCATATCTGGTTTTTTTATTTTTATTTTTGCGTGTCTGCACCAATAAGTGCTATAGCACTACCATGTTGACCACATTGTCAACCGAAAATTCCACATTGTTGATCATCGTGTAGACAAGAAATTTCACCGAAAATTACACCGTGTCGACCATCGCTTCTTGTTCTTCTTCTCCAGATCTAAACTAGAACCAAATCATGACAAATCTCCTTGGTCTGCCAGTTGTCACATAAAACTATATCTTGGGATTCAAAAGAAAGAGAGAAGATGGTGGGAGAGAGAAAAGAGAAGATATGGAGGTGAGGAGCTGGGTTGCGTTGGGCGAGTGAGCGGCGCAGTTTGGTGGTAGATTTTGGCATCTGATCTTGGCATTCGTTGTAGCTGAAAAGGCTAGTTGGCTGGGGAGGCCAGGATGGAGGGAGGGAAGGATGGAGATAGTGAGAGATCAGATGAGAGAGTTTGAGGGGGAAAAAAAAAAAAAAAGAAGCTACAGTAAATAAATTTGCATTTTATATAAAAGGTATTATAGATACACAAAAGGGGCTAAAAAATCTTGATTTTAGGAGAGGGGCCAAAAAAGCTTAAGTGATATCAAAATAGGTTATTCAATTATTTGTGATGAAAACATTATTTGTAATGCAATTGACTTTATTTTCCATGTATGACTTATGATTACATTTTAATACATGGAGAGCAATTCATATATACAGTTTGGACTGTTTTTTTTTTTTTTTTGGAAAAGATTTTGTGCCACATTATGGCACAAATTGTGCCATAATCCTATGTAGAAAAATTAAATAAACACATCATTCTTTTGTTTTTGTTTTTTTTTTAAATTATACACATTACCATCTATTTTTAATAGAAACTTATATCATATTTATCATCTTATCCAACCCAAATTTAATGGGTTGATTAATTTATACTTAATTAAATAATACACATCATTCTTTTGGTTTTTTTTTTTTTTTTGCAATTACACCGTCCCTTTTGCTAGAACTTGATCTGACCATTATTTTATACAATTTTTATACTCTTGTTCTTGGATTCTTGTTGTGTTTTTAAGTGAATTTAGTTTAGTTTAACTTAGTTTTATGTCTTTATAGGTTGAAGAGCAAAGAAGAGAAAACAAAGCAAAAATGGACACTTTGATATTTTTTGGAGCAGGAATTTCTGGCAGATCAGCCTTCTTCTCGGATTAAACTGCACCTCCTCAGAGCAAATGGGATGATGATCCTTATACCACTAGAAAGATATGGATGTCAGTTTCTTGTAAAATTTTATAGATCATGATTTGCATTTTTCTAGAAACAATTATGGCTATTTGAGTACAAATAGGTCATGAAGGTGGTTTGTGCGCAAATTAGCAAAGTTTGAAGGTGGTGTGCGCACAAATGAGCAAAGTTATATGTTTGGATTGCGAACTTGGAGTTCAAGTAATGGTCAGCGAACACAGCAAATGTTTAGAAGACTCTGAATGTCTAGTGATGTTCAAAATTGTTTTTAATTTCTAGTTGTGTTTATTGTTTATTTTTGTTAGATCAAAATGAAGAATTTATATTCTTGAGTTAGATTAAAAATTCCTTGTGAATACGACAACCTTTTTTCATATATTATATTACATTTATCTTGTATACCTGTAAGATATCAAACAGAACCTAAATCCAAAACTAAATAATTGGATTGAGTTTTTTTTTTCTCTTAATTTGAATGTGAATCTCAATTCCATGCTCTCACATAGATTGTTGTTGGAGAACAACTTGTGGAATATCAACTCGTTGTAAATATGTACCCTTTAATTAAGTGGTGTAAGCAATGCTAAGCACCAGACAAAGCGCTTGGCTCTAAAAATCAATAGTCATTGTCAAACTTGGAGTTCAAGTAATGGTCGTTGGCTCTAAATTAGCAAATTTATATGTTTGGATTGCGAGCTTGGAGTTCAGTTAATGGTCAGCGAACACAATGAATGTCTAGAAGATTATAAATGTTCAGAATTGTTTTTAATTTCAAGTCGTGTTTATATATGCTTTTGACAAGGGGTGGCATATTTCTTGGTAAAAAAAATAAAGAAAAGTAAAAGAATGCGATGACTATATAAATGTGATCAGATTCAGATAGGAATAGGAGGCAGAGGTTTGTAGATTCAGTGAGATTGATGGAGATGGGAGATAGGAGATGGAAGTACTTTTATTTACTTTTTTTTTTTTTTTGATGATCACAAATTAAGGACTATGCCCTATATATGCTGTACACTTTATTCTGCATTAATTGTTTCTACAAAATATGTATATGCATGAAGCCTTTAATTTATCGGAAAAATATCCAAGCTCTAAATTATGCGGCTAGCTCCCTCCTCCTATCGTACAACTATATTAATCAGCTTTTAGCTTATGTATATGCATTTTGATTAATTACCAACATATATATAATAATGACAGGTTGTAAAATTCAAATATTTTTTTTTTGTAGTGAGTTTAAGGATTTGGATTTAGTTATCATTCATAACTACTTCATGAAGTGGATTTGGTTTTAGTTATCTTTCTCTCTTACACACCAAAAAATATATGAATCACCCTTTCGG
>QANT01006555.1:0-37381 GCA_003254885.1 Purshia tridentata
AAAAAAAATTTTTTTACTAGAGGGGCAAAAAGGAAAAAAAAAAAAGTAATCAATTCAGCAATAAAAAGTGGTAGCCTAGGCGTGTTATTTTGCTCAACAAAAAAAGTAAATGGACATCAATTATTCAAGTTTGAACGAGGACAATGGTACTGATCATGATTCGGGACTACAACCAACCTTAAATAGACCTCTGCTTCGACAACTGTACACTAATTGCTTTCGCTAAGTATGTCAAATACATTTCATGCACATTACTACATTCATTGATGGTTGTATGCAAGTGATTGCTATCAATCAATGGCTGGCAATTACTCATGTATGCATGCAGGATTAACTAACGTCAATTAATAGCTATCAATCACTTATTCAGGCATAAATATTAAATGATTGGCTAACATCAATCAACAACTGTCAATGAAGCAGTAATTATAATTATTAGATTTGTGTGTATATTATGCACCCGCGGACCATATATATAATGCCTCCAATCAACAAAACAAATGATGCTAACCAAATGCTTATTAATTAAAAGAAAAGAAGAAGGGAAGGGACATAGAAATCACAAGGGGCCGAGAATTAATATAGCCAAATGAAGAGTAGTTATTGATGGCCTTTGTGATCCTACTTGAGCAAGTCAAGGTCGATGGGCCAATTAATGGAGTAAGAGGGACCAGACCCATGTTTGCTTACTGTCCTTTTTGTAGTAAAAGCTGGTGATTCGGACTTAATTAAACCAGTCCCAATCGATCACATTCTTTCTTTTTGGATCAAAAAAATTCATTGTCGTACTCTCAAATTACATCATGTCTACGTATTAGTGTATTACTATATATTAGCCTTTGCCAAGTTAATTAAGTATGAAATGAACTGACCCAGTTCATGGATATTGGATTTTTCAACTAAGCTGGCTATGGTTCTTCAAAGAACATAGAAAAAGGTTACATAGATCATGATTCAAGACTTTTGAGCTGTGCATGTAGAAGCTCCCTTGGACACCTAGAAAGAAAAAAGACGCAAAAGATGAGTAAAGTCCAAGATTCTTCCAAATTTTCTATTAGGGGCTTTTGGTAACTATTCTCTCTCTTTAATTTAATTTGAAGTTAAAATTGATCATTTCACCTTTTGAAAGTACTGAATCGGTGGATTCTTTGAAACCTTTGAAAAGCAAATCTGAACTAACATTCCCCTGCAGTTGAATGTTGATTCACCAAAGTAAAAAAGAAAAAAAGACTTGAGTTCCCATATAGTTGTAAGTATTACAAATCATAATGAAACGAAAAACCATAATTAATTGATGATTTTAGTTTAATATGTTGGGAGAGAAATGAAAAAGGAAAAGGGAGCTAGCTAGGGACACCTTTGAAAGCTCTTTTTGAATAGTCCTTGGCCTATTTAAAAAGTGTGTTTTGGTAAAGCAGAGTGCACTATTATTAGTTGAATTGGTCACCACTCAAATGTGGCCACCGAAACAGCCTGGAAAGTCCCCTGTGGGATGTGGAAGCTGATCGATGTGCTCCTCTCATCGTAATATCCAAACACAGATTACATGGTTCAAAAATATTCTTTGAGCTTCATTAATAATGATAGACCATTGAAAAAATTAACCCTAATTTTGCAGAATTTGAAGTGAGGAACAAATTTCTATTACCTGGGTTTTGTGTTATGACCATACAATATGGCGATTTGAACCTAATAATTGAGGTTTTAAGTATATATCAATTAATGTAATCTCTTTAGTATTTACTGAACCATTAGCTCGTAAAAGTTTAATTTAAAAAAAATGAATCAATTATGTACATATCAAACTTACATCTTCTCTTATTTAATGCATGCATTCATCTTTAGTCTTTAGCAGCGTGAAAAATACCATGTGACACTGCAATAATGTATATATATTTATCGAACTATATGGGGGCTCTTAAATGCCTTGCTTATGCATGTGTGCCATGTTCTGCACACATGATTGATGTACGTGCATGTGTGCCACTTTAAGTTAAGCCTCTCCAATCACTCTTTATAACCATTAATTAGAGTCTAAGTTTCGCAAACAACACATCACCACCGAGTCACCGACCACATCAGTGTCATTTTGACTTAACAATTACTGATGAGTTTACGACAAAAATCTAAGCTTCTGAGTAAGTAAGTAAGTTGATTAGAGACAATAATTAAATCTGCGTACGTATTTGTCTATTCCAAACATACAAACATTTTAGCCGTTAATAAAGAAATAATTAACAAATAACAAACAAACTTTTATTAATTTTGTAACCAGGACCAGCTGGCCACATATCAATGGCTTCTTTAACAACTCATTCGTCGGCCCTCACTTTATTTACTCACAAATTTTAAGTTTTAATTTGATATTTAACGTATAATATTGTTTTTTGCATATAAATTATGCAGGCTTTGCTGTTGATAAAAAAAGAGGCCAATTGTTGATCGACAATTCATCCAGTTCAGTAACTTCAGTTCAAGACTTCAAGTATTTGAGTGAATTAAATTAACCACAAGAATACAATCTGAGTCACCAACAATGACCACGTGGAGGTTGCGTTATCTTTACGTCTGCGTCACGTAATTGCCAGCAATTTGATCCTTCCACATATGAACACCTCTCTACATAAGTCAAGCCCAACAACCATGACTGTGCACATCATCCTCAAACTTTCACCATTTTGGCATTTTCTTTTACCTTTTAAAACCCATTTTGAGGGTTAAATTTTAAAAATTTATTTTTCTTAAAATTATGAGATTCGGTATCCTATTTCCTTGATTGAGTACATTAGAGTGTGATTAAACCCATGCCGAGACATAATTCATTCATATTATAAAGTACATATATTTTAGGACACGAGACTAAAATTATTGTATAAATTTGTTAGATATAATCTTAAAATTATGAGATTCGGTATCCTATTTCCTTCATTGAGTACATTAGAGTGTGATTAAACCCATGCAGAGACATAATTCATTCATATTATAAAGTACATATATTTTAGGACACAAGACTAAAATTATTGTATAAATTTGTTAGATATAATTTTTATCTCACATATCTTTATTATCATAAAAAAAAATACACAATATAAATATCAACTGACACATGCAGAGCACGTGCTAAAGTCTAATAAGTATAATAAGTATAATAAGATTAACAAAGTTACATAACTATACTTCCAAAAAAAAAGTTAGACGTAACTACTCGGGTATCTAACTCAACATTATCTATATAGTACATTGGGCAACATGTGAGTTTTCTGCTCACATGAGAATACATATGGATCAACAATTGAACACACCCTATGCAATTGAAGTAATGGCATACGTGACTTTTTCTTGGCTTAATTAAGCTGAAATTGCGGGAGTTGCATAGCATACCCAAAAAGCCAATTTGGGCTATGATGCATAAATCAAGGTAGGTGGCTGTAGCTAAACTCAAATTCTTGGCCTAATGTGTTCCATCTCAAGTAATATGAGCACTTTCTGTGAAAGTAAAATGCTTAACGTCGGTGCTCTCTTTTTTCACAACTTTAGGCCTCCCCCTCAACACACTCTACAGTTTACACACACTCACTTCACCCTTATTTAACTCACTATTCTTCAAATTCTAATTTCAAAACATGTGGTGTGTGTAGCTTCAAAGACAAGACACATTGCCAACACTCACTCACTCTCTCTCTCTTAAACCTTCCCTCCTCACTCCACTCCATACCCACATGTCACCCTCCAAATTCACCATCTCAAAACCCAAAACTTTGATACCCACAAAATAAGTTTCCCTTTTCTTCTTCTTCTTCTTCATTTTTCTGACTACAACTACTTTCCAACATCTCTCATCAATTCACTACTTTCATTCTTAGCAATGAAAATACCAACTAATCTCCCTCTCTTTATCATGGCAGCTCTACTCATGATCTTAACCAAAACGGTGTCGTTTCCAGCATCAAAGCCCATAGAGGCCACCTCAAAGTACCAGATCGAATGCACAATGTGCTCCGCCTGCGAAAACCCATGTTACCAAGTCCCATCCCCGCCGCCACCTTCACCTTCACCGCCGCCACCATCACGCCCTCCGCCATCTTCATCCTCAAACTGTCCACCACCACCATCACCGCCCAGCTCCGGAGGAAGCGGAGGCGGAGGCGGAGGCGGGTCCTACTACTCTCCACCGCCGCCCGCCCAGCCCACATACACTTACTACCCACCACCGCAAGGTGGCGGAGGTGGCGGCGGAGTATATTATTCGCCTCCGACGGGCAAGAACTACCCTGTGCCGCCGCCACCGAACCCTATTGTACCATACTTCCCATTTTACTATTATAATCCTCCGCCTGGGTCTGTGTCCAGCTCAGTCCAGCTGAGTAGCTATCCATTTGTTTACAGTGTTGTCAGTGTTTCTGTGTTTTCTCTTTTGCGTTATTTGTTTTGATCAATAATGTGGCAGACCCGCAGATCTACCGAATGTGCAGAGTGATGAGAGAAAAAGAGGAAGATCTTCCATTCCTCATCTTGCAAACAACTAAATGAAAAAACAGAGAGAGTTGGGGACCTGGGAGCGAGCTGGCTGGCTTCTTCAATTCTGTTTGAAATTTACGAAAATGCCCTTGTGGAACAGAGCTTTGCCTGAAAATTATAGATGTGAAGTAATCCCTCCCTCTCTCTCTCTCTCTCTCTCTCTCTCTCTCTCTCGTCATTCTCTGTGATCTGTATCATCTTGTTGAAGCTGTAATTTTGCTGACAATTGGTACGTACTGTTATTTGGTTTATAATATGATGATGAAATAAAGTGAAAGATTCACTACTTTTTTGTTAATTAATTGGGTTTGGGTCAAAGTAATTAAGTGACTTATCACTGTGAATTCATGAGAAAAATATGAAGAAGAGCAATGATGGGCACAAAACATAGGCTCTTTGGGGGACCCCATAATGCCATAATTGATGGGCACCTTCCCCTTCCTTCCCTTGTTTAATGCTATTCACGTTTTGGCAGTTTTCTATATATCCTTATATATATGATAATTAAAGATGCCATGCTTTGCTGTAGCCTTTTAGCTTGTGCATGAAATCATTCACTTATTGGTCAAATTTGCCGACGATGATATGATTCTCTGTTGGCTGGCTAAAGACTAAAAACTACAGACTAGTTTCACTGCAAAAACTTCCCATTTTTCACAGAGAATAGAATTCATTCATTAGTAAACTTGTGCCTTTAAAGATTAGTCAATCGCAGAGAGCTCAAAACAGATGCTTACTTCATTTTCATGTCATTAAAAACTATTACTAAAATGGTATGCGAATGATCTGGAAGATGCTATGTAGTTCTGACACAAGATCCTCAATTCAGTAAAAGTAGCTAGCTATTAACTTTCGAGTCATTGATGACTCACACCGACGTTGCCTAAATAATTTCTCATCTCAACCAAAATATGAGGCACCCATCTTCTCTAGTACACAGTGGAATAGAATAGAGAGTTTGACAGAAACTTTGGGCTGAATTGTATATATACATCTCTTTTCACCATGTGTATATTTATTATGGTGGATACGTACGTACCAATATTCATTATTCATAGTCGTCCTTTTCATAATTCAGTTCCATGTGCGAAAAGTTGCACCATGCTTTCCTGGTCCTCCTTTTAACAAAAACACAAGAAGAGGAAAGTGCATGCATTCTTTTTTTCTACCAAAAAATTAACCCATGTTAGATGAAATTTAATGTTGAACTCCTTTAGATCCACCGACCATGAATATTGCAGCGAGTCGGCAAGTTTGGTTGCTGGTTTCGTAGTTAAAGACAAATAATAGCAAAAGCAAACAAATGCGGCTGATTTCGTGGCTAAAGATAAATTAGCTGGATGGCACAAATTCACAAGACAGAGATAATGCGTAGGGAGGGTCCATTCAAGTTGGCATGGCATCCTACCCTTCCTTGGTACACACACACACACTCACAAGACACAGACTAGAGACTAGCATCATTCAAGTGAGGATTTATGGGGTCCCCTATGACCAAATCTAACACAACTTCGTTTGGGCCTCTTCATCACCAACTGCCTAGGCCCCTCTCTTCGTGTTATTAGGTCCTATTGAAATTTTATGGACCCCATCTTATTTCTATGAGAGCCCCAAGTTATATCCTAGAGGCCCATCATGTGGATATTAACTTATTAGTCAAGTCCAATATTTTGCGGTTTCTGGGCTGTGTCTACTTTCAATGTAGCAGTCTTGTTTAGTTGGGTTCAACAGTTGGGGATTTGTAAAGCTTTAACTTATATGTCATGGATTGGAGCTGAATGGTTTGTTTAGGAACACCATTCCTGGCAAACCAAACACAAACCCAAGAAGAGGACACGTTTGGGCCTCTTCATCACCAACTGCCTAGGCCCATATCTTCGTGTTATTAGGTCGTATTGAAATTTTGTGGACCCCATCTTATTTCTATGGGAGCCCCAAGTTATATCCTAGAGGCCCATCATGTGGCTATTAACTTATTAGTCAAGTCCAATAATTTGCGGTTTCTGGGCTGTGTCTACTTTCAATGTGGCAGTCTTGTTTAGTTGGGTTCAACAGTTGGGGATTTGTAAAGCTTTAACTTATATGTCATGGATTGGACCTGAATGGTTTGTTTAGGAACACCAATCCTGGCAAACCAAACACAAACCCAAGAAGAGGACTAACTGCATGAACAACCCAAGCAGATATATCCTCAGCTATGTAGCTCAAGTTTTGCTAGTGTATGCTCTTCCTACCATGAATTCTTTGATCTGGTGCTTCTGCATTCAATTATTAGAAATCAATACCTCAGTGAATTCATACCATCTTGTTCTTGTAGCTTAGATGAGTATCACACAGCACTAAGATGTGTGGTTTGGGTTGTTTCATGACTTGATACAAAAGATAGGGTGATAGTTACCAGCAGGTATGTATGATAATACCCAATACGAAATAAGTGAGCAAGTGAGAGTTGATTATCATTACTTGACAAAACATGTTAACAAGATAATAAATAGGTCGAGTTATTGTTAAGCATAATAACGTGATTATTTTTGACACAAAATACATTTAAAATGGTTTGAATGAAAAAAAAAAAATTGTATGGTTTGTTTCCTTTTTGGTACTTCATGAATATTTAGGGAAGGTTTAAAGAAGGAAAGTCGAGAATCCAACTCCTTTTTTGTTATATCTAAAAGATACTAGTATGAAGGACTTTTTGAATGGTGAGATATGTGAGTGTACTATTCAAACATGAATATATGTGTCGAATGTAGCACAAACAATAAGCTACCAAAAGAATATAAGTTTGAACATTCAACGACCATGCACCATCTACAAAAGTAGTGTACAATTATACTTTTCATATAAAAGGGGAAAAACCAAGCAGAGCAATATTGTGTATTGCGCTTAGCTTTAAGCTGACAAATGGGTTCTAACTTTTTAATATATTATTAGTAATGTTTGAAGGGTTTAGTCTTGGGCATACAGGACAGGACATGAGCCACAAAACAAGGAAATAATAGAACAAACTCAACAAAACCTTTATCCATTAATGTGCATATATATATTCTGAAGTGTAAAACTAACTAATTTATAGATTATGAATCTTTATGCATTCATTCAACATATATATTCATGGTTTGCTCTTCAAATAGTAGAATGAATTAATATGGGTAAAGTTCATGTCACCGAGAAGGAATGGCACATACACGTGCCTAGTACATGCCAGCAGCTTCTGCCTGGTAGTGACGGCGCCATTGCTAGAGTTTAGAGCGTAGAGCTTAGCTAGGGTGATCAAAATGTACCCACTACCCAACCATTGCTTTTTGATTATGTCGGAGGTAATCAAACCTTATGTATGTTCTAATTCTAATCTATTAACAAATTTACTCTCATTATTTGAATTTTGAGCCAACAAATAACACAGAGATAAATATATATTCACTACTAGAATTTTATCCTTAAATTAACAGAGTGACCATACTATAAATGTTCTCGTAACAAATAATACAAGTTATGATTGGCATTGCCTTTGCGGAAGAAAAATGATAGACTTTGACTAAGGCCTAGGGTTGTCCATGATATAGTAATCATGATCAAATCTGAACATGGATGCATGGCAGTAATAGCACTTTCCTGTTTCAGACTTGTTGCTATGGTTTTTCACTTTTAATTCCCTAATTAATTTTCTAATTACATTTATGATTGGGATTTAAGACGAGTTTGAGATGATTAATATGCCGGGACACGGTGAATTCCTTTGTTCAAGTCATGTTTATACTTCATGCTAAAATCATGAGCTCAATATTTCTCAAAGTCAAATTAAATTTCCTCAACAGTCAACACAGTCTAAAATACTCTCTTTTGAATTTCCCTCTATGAATATCGTTTAAAAGTTGAAAACTTGCAAGGCTAAATTCACTTGAACATTCTCTATCCTTCTGTTTATCCCATTTTCACTATTAACACCTAACATTGAAAAACAAATGCTACGAAGCAATGATTCATTTCTTAATGTTGTCTGTAATTACTTTTCTAGTCTTGTCCCATTTTCTCAGTTGCCAAACAAAACAAAAAGGAAAACAAAAACACCGTAACCATTCTCCGATAGTACAAGAGCCAGACACTACGTTTTTTTCCTCCTTTTTTGCGTGGAGTTGGTATAATGGTATATGGTATAATGGTATATGGTAATGGGCCATAAAAGAAAAATTTCAGCGAGGCTGACTAATTCATTGATAGTGACAAAAAAATTCTTCACACCACACATTGAGAGAGAGTGAGAGAGAGAGAGAGAGAGAGGCCACAATCCACATAGATGAGAGAAACAACATCCAATTACTAATAGAATATTATGTCAGCAAAAATAGAACAAGAACTCTTACACTTGCTCAAATTACTCTCAAAAGCCCAAGATTAGTACTAAACAGGAGGCTTAAAAGGGACAGCTACCAAAAATAAAGAACAAAGTAAATTTCACTAAAGAAAGAGACGGATAATAGAGGGGGTGAAGGGAAGTTTACACTTCTTAAAAATAGAGGTTAGAATTGCGATTCTCCTAGAAACTATATCTTATTATTTATAATAAGTAATTATTATTAATCCAATAGAGACTAAGCATAAACAGAGCCATATGAAAGAGCCATGAGTAGCACAGCCGCTTGTTCTTCTTCGCCCAACTTCCTCCGCTGCCTCTCCACCGTCGATCTCTGCATCAACACCTCTCTTCCCAAAGCCAATAGCCTCTGCTTCAACCCATCACCCAGCTGTTTGCTTTTCTTGCCCTTCCTGTCCTCTGAGCCTCCTTTGCTCAACCCCAAAATAGCCCTCCTCTTCTTCCTGCTTCTGATCCCACACGCATTGCATAGAGACTGCGAAACCAACAACAAATATTCAAAGTCAGATCAAAAACCACTAAGAAATTTTTTAAAATAAGATTAGGGTTTTGGGGAGCTGAAAAATGACCTTAGGCCCTGCTGGACCTCCACGCCATAGAGGGGTCTTAGAGGTTCCACAGTCAGCACAGGTCTTCTTGTGGCCTTCCTCGGATGATGAAGCCCCATTTGGGTTTTTGATATTCATTTCTTCGGGCTCTGATCCCTGCACCACATCACAAAAAAAGGATCCGATCAGCAACTAGTTGGATCAAAATAAAAAAAACAGAGATCAAGGAAGCAAAGCTCTGAATCTGATCACTCACTTTATCGCTTGGATCCATCATTTCTATCAGCTATTTGGAAGATCTGATACAAACCCAGATGAGAAAACACCGACAATCAAACTGGGTGTTCAGTAATTTGACCAATTAGCTCGAGCTGAAATAGGGGTGGCTGCGTTACTCAGAAAACCCTAGCTATAAAAACAGAGCAATCAGAGGGAAACAGATCGGGTGGGCTTTGTGGGAAAGATATAAGGAAGCGATTAGACACAAATCAGAGTGAGATAACAAAGAGAGTTACAGATATTTCTCCTGAAAGAGAAAGATATTGTGAGAGAATAAAGCAATGGAGCTTGTGTGGATTGAGATGATGAGCCTAAATACGAAAATAAACCGACATGCGGTGAGAGAGGGAAGAAAGAGTGTCTGTGAGTGTGAGCAACACAGTACTGTGGCTGCTTAGAGAGAAAGAAGCAAAATGAGGAATCAAACCGACACACGCACCAGCCGCAGCAGATCTAAAAATTTGCCTCCTTATATAAATGGGACGCGAAACCCTAGCCCTGGTTCTAGTGAAATGACGAAAGTGCCCTCGATTCCTAAAACATAGATTTTGATCCAACAGAGCCAACCCCGCCAAAAGGTTGATGAAATGAACAAAAAGGGCGCCATGTATCTGAATGAGTTGGTGGGGCTTTGTTTTCGTTACAAATTCAATTTGATTCGGATTTTAGTAATAAATTATTGATGGGTAATTGGTTTTTAGGCAATGAACGATAGAAATCAAAAGTGAAAGACAGGAATTGATGAGGTGGTGCGTTTGGTCAGAGATTGTTACTTGTTCACCGTTTGATAGGTCAAACCCCTTGGCACCACTTTTGGGCTTTTGGGGCTCAACATGTTTTGCATTGGCGGCAAAACCAAAATCAACTTCTATTTGTCAATTATCAAATATTTAGGTATTGTATTTTCAATAGGTTATTCATCACCTTTATCATCGCCACTAATTAACTTGTCTACTTGAAGTGGCCATAATGGTAGACAAATGAGGTAACTGGTTCGGTCACTAAATTTTATAGTGTAAGGATAGGCAAATGAGATAATCGGCTTGATCTCTAATTTTTAATTTTGTAATTACACAAATAATTAACTTACTTAAAAAAGTCGGTCCTAATGATAGACAAATGAGGTAACTGGCTCAGTTCTCAAATTTTATAGTGTAATTACGCAACTAATTAACCTACGTAGCATATGGTGATCCTAATAGTGCGCAAATGAGGTAATCGGCTTGGTCTCCAATAACTTTCCCATAAAATAACTTTCCAAATATAAACCACCTATTAACACAAGTAATTATTGAATAAATTAATGTCAAGTAAACGTAACCTAATTTTATACTAGTAGAAATTTTTCCTCTTGTTTTTCTGATATTTGAATCTTGCGAGACCTAAATTTGATGAGAAAAATTTATTGTCCTAACCAAGAGATCTATTGTCGAACATATAAGGGAACGTTTATTAAAATCTCCAATGTTTGTTTATATAGAAACCAAATTAAAAAAAATCATATATTTGAATTCATTGAATCAAATATTGTAATGGGGGAGTCAACGATTACCTATTTTTGCAATGAATCAACCAAAATTTATGATTACCTATTTGCAGAGGATCCTTTCCTTTTTCAGTACTATTCCTCAATAATTTCTTCCATTATTTTAAAATTCAAATCTATAGTCTATGTTGGAGTAAAACTGTCATGTGATGAAAGTATTTATCTTTATTTATCCCATCACATGACATCTCATGTGATTGGAGCGATAAAAACAATTAGTGAATACATTCATGATAGATAAGTTTTTTTCGTTCATACCATTCAACCCATTTAAATATAATCTACCCAATTGTGCGCTACTATGCATAGATAGACTTTACATTTTATATAACCAAAATAAGATAGTGACAATGGTAAAGAGATAGAAATGTTATTTACAAAGGTTTTTTTTTTCTTTTGTTTGAGTTTTTTTTTTTTTTAAGTATTTTACGCTCTTAAATATAAACATACTATCCAACAATATATTTACACGTATGATTGGTTACACCACTTGACGGTAATAATTTTTTGAGTAAAAGATGCAAAAGTATCCCATATGTGTTCGTTTTCACAATCTTAACTTTGTTATATCTCACAAGCTGGGGTTGCTGTGTTAGTGAAAATGAACAAGAAATGACTATTTTCCCTGTATGCTCGAGGCACGTGATTGTTATGTTAATAAATTTGACAAAAATGGATTTTTATCCTTGAATTACAAATGAACTAAACAACAGGCATATGATTGTTGAAAATAAAACTAGTAATTGGTCATTTAGCCTTCTTCTAATAAAGAGCATTTCTGAATTTTAAAATATTACACCAAACTGAGCAAAGGGTAGAAGAAGTTCTCGATTTATGTTAAAATAATAATAATAATAATATAGATGGTTGTTTAAATGAATAAATGTATTCTTCTTTTTTATTGTTAAAAGGAAAAAGAGTAGAAGATTTTGATGTTATCAAGATGAGTCAAAGTATGAAGAGCCGAAAAGAAGACAGGAAAATAGAGAGAGAAGGTTGTATGCATCCAATCCAGAAGTAGTAGTCTACGGATGACCACTAATAAACAAAGGCGGCGAGTGGCATTCCATAACCCAAGTAGCTCTCTCTAAACCACATCTCAAAAGATTAGCTTATCATCCTCCTCCTCTTATTTTAATTCTACTTCTTTACTTTAAAAGAAGACAAATTAAAGGACACTTCAATTTCAAGTTTAGCACTAATCCTTTTCTCAGTTGCTGATGCTACATCAACTGTTTACGTTACAAAGAAGTTATATTAAAGATAGAATCTCATTTTTATTAAAGATTTGAAGGGAGTATAAATAGCAATACTCAAATAAACGAATTAAAAGATGCAATGAGATGAGCGTGAGTGAGGAAAAAACTAAAGAGATATAGGGGGTATCGAAATAGAAGAGACAAAGATTTGGCAGATAGTAAAGGAAAATGAAAGCTTATGGGACACCTTTGTTTGTCCTTCAGAACAGAAGGGATTAAATTAATGGGCCACAAAGCTCTTTTTTACTTTCAACTTTCATCCATTTGTTGTTATTTAACTTACTTATTGTTGCCAATTAACCGTGAGGTAAAACAAGCATGCATATATATGATATATTACTTAAAGCATGTATATATATGATATATTACATAAAGGGGTCCTCTAGTCTAATCTAAAATACTAAAGTGGAAATTATGAAACTAATACGAAATGTGATACATACATTGTTCGAATAGCAAAGATGATCGACATATGAATACTGTTTCACTTGCATTTTGATTCTACAACTTGCAACCTGCATTAGGGAATTCTTAGAATTTCAATCTGAATTTGTATCAGTGTTTTAAAAAACTTGCTTCAGGCGCGCCTCAATGCGCGCTTCCAAGTGAGGCGAGACCAAATTGCTCTGAGGCGTATCAAGTTGTGCAATTTGTCCCCAAAGGCAAACGCCTTTTGTTTGAGGCACACGCCTCACGTCGGAGCGATGACGAAGCGGACGAAGCGGACGCCTTTTGGGCTTCAATTTAAAACAGTCCCAGGGCCAAAAAGACGTCGTTTTGGCTGGAGAACTTCATAAAACTTCTCTTCTCTGCAGCGTAGACATCTACTCGGCGGCAAAAACATCATCTTAGCTGCAGAAACCCAGTATGTTGGGTTTTGATTCATGTGATTGTGTATGCTTTGATTTCATTATGTTGGGTTTTGAATCTTTTGATTGTTTTGTGGATAGAGAGATTGAGAGAGATACAAAGCAGAAATCAAAAGAAAAGAGAGAAGAGAGAAGAGATAACAGAGGTAGAACATAGAAGAGATCGCAGCGGCTCAAAAAATGAGAAACCATGATCGATGCAGGAAGTCAAGAACAAATACAATATAAAATCTGTTTGTTACTACCAACTTGTATGTGTATAGATATAATTATTGGTTTATTATTATTATTATTATTAAGTTATAGAGCCACAGTGGGTAAGCCGTTGCCACCATATTAATGTCCCAGGTTTGAATTGTATGTTTGGTTTTTCAGCTTCTAATTTTATGGGTGGGTTTTTTTTTTTGGCCAGTTATGTGTGGGTGTTTAAATATATTATAATTTTTATTTTAATATTAATGTCTCAAAAGGCTTACGCCTCGCCTTTTAGACTGAAAACGCCTCGTCTCATATTTTCGCCCCTGAAGACACTGATTTGTATCTTAGACTTGAACCAAGTTCTGCTGAGTTAATTAAAAATTAAATTATTTAATGAAATTAATTAATAATAGAGAGATTCGAGATTCGAGATTCAAAATCACAAATCCTAGATTCTAAACATGGACAATGATGAGCAATATAATGAAAAAGATTTTAAACTCCGTTCCTTATTCTCATCTCCAATCAAATAACGAAATGATTCCATTCTCATTCATATCCTTGGCAACCAAACACCTCCTGACAAACAGCAGCTTTGGAAAAGAGAGTTGTTACGGCAACGAGAAAAAAGTACTCATATAGATATGAAGTCCCATTAAGTAAAGATGTTTTAAGACCAAAATTAAATATTTTTACTGCTTAATGGTGTGATCTTCCATTAAAAATATTAACTTTCGAATTTAACGAATTCAATTTTCAACACCCCTAAGAAAACAACCAACCACCAATGTTCTTTGCTGGGTCATTGACATTTGTTATTCGTCCACTATACAAGGGAAATGAGTCTAATCACACTAATAAGTAAGCATCCTCCTCTTAATAAAAGTGATATTTAGACAGGTTCTTTTAAAAGTTGAACCAACTATTTCAGTTTCTGTTTTAAATTCAGCTGAAATTTTTAACAAAGCTCCAGACGCATAAAATAAAACAAACTCGGAATAAAAAATATAATAAAATAATCACAAGGTAATTACCAAAACAACACTAATTCTTTTCTTTGCAATACACCAGAAAATGAGTTTTCCAAATTCTATATTCACTCGACGAGGAAAAACAAATCCCGACTCTTTCAGAAAATACTCGTACAGACTACGACTCCAAATTATAAAAGATCGAACCAACCCAATGCTGCATTCAAGAAACCCTCACTAGCACATTCATTCAAGGGCCCTGTTTATGCAGCGAGCATCTAGGACACTTCCATAGAGTTTCATGGTACAAGGCAGTGATAATGATCCCTGCCGGCCACCGACCAAAACGCCATACGCCATGCCATAACTGAATCCATCCATCTCTTATTATTAGGTCAAAGTAGAATAAACTGACCCACCTTGGCACCTCTGACCACAATGGACACCGGACCAGACCAAAACCAGACACACAAGATGCCCTGACCCAACCCCCCGACTTGACCCCAACATAACCCTCATCAGGAACTTCTGCTCCGTCTAATTAAATGTTCCTGCAATTTTTGAAAACCAAAACAGTGAGTAATAGGGAACCAATTACTTCTTAAGTTGTTTCTGTATCTAGGTTTAACATCAATCATTTCGTGCTGAACCACATCAAACTCAAATGGGATTGCCTACCTTCAGCTAAAGTTGAATCCACCAGATGGAACTTGAAGCTCATTCCCTCCAAATTGGAAGCCTGGCTGGGAACCATCTCCTGATGGTAATGTCTCATCGTCTTCCTCCAACCAATATGTCTCGAGAATTTTAACTGCCTTCTCATAGATCTCATTGTTGTCGTGACTCTGTAGATTTTCAATCTTTTCTAGACCCTCAGCATCATCAATCATCTGGGCATACAGGTTAACTTCTCCACTGTTACCCAAACTCTTTTCAGCTTCCCCAACCTTCAAAATATTCTCTAACCCTTCTAAACAGACGGTCACAATTCTGGGATCAGGGCATAGAAGAAGATCACACAATGGTTTTATACAGCCTTGACTAACCAGGTACCTGACACCCATAAAAGAAAAGGTGAATTTGAGAAGTATACCTCTATAACAACAGAACTGAGCGAGCAAGAAGGCAGAATTTTCAAAGATGACTTACTTAATTTGCTCATTAGTTCCGCCAGAAGTAGCATTTGAGATTGCCCATGCAGCCTCTTTCTTTATGTCAAACTCAGCATTTTGGAGCAAATTGACCAGAGGGCCAACCAAACCAGCTTCAATTACAGACTGCAGCATTATATCAAAATGTAATTAATGACTATGGATAAATAACTTTCATGAACACAGTAGGCAAGTGATAATGTTTGAAAGAAAGCACTTCTTTAAGACACGCTAACTCAAACGATCAACCTTTGGATACATGCAGCATGTTAAAAAGTGATAATAATCTGCTTCAAGTTAAAGTTAAGCACATAAAAACAGACCTCATATTTAATCAAATGGATTTTTCCCCAAATTGGGTGCATACTTAGATACTAGCAAAACAAACCATCCATTTCAATGTTAGGAATTAAGGACAATAGATTACTTTGAACCCACCAAACATGAGAACAAATGCAAGAATGTAATATAACTGATATAACTTCAGAAACCCCAATGTTTCCACAGAGATCCATCCATTGCAACATGCAGAAATCCATGAAAAACAAGAAATTTCTGAACGCATACAACAAACAGAGTGGAAAAACATGCATGGCCAACATTAGCCATGACAAGAAGCAATACAAATTACCATTGTTATTTTTAAAAGACCTTAATTTAAAAGTATTACCTGTATCTGTTCCTTGTTTCCAGCTGTGATGTTTGAGATTGTCCAGCATGCTTCTTTCTTGATGCTCTTTTTATGATTATGAGTCAAGAGGCTCATAAGGCATGGGAGTGCGCCATTGTTGATAATACACTAAAGACAAGAATTTCTCATCATAATCATAAACAATATTGGTATCAGCTAAAGAACACATAAGAGGGACATTACAAGATGTCAAAATCATTAGAATCAATTATCAGAATAGAGCTAATCGCCCAGAAATCACTAAGGTTCAACCACTAAGGGATTTCTATCTTATTATAATCCTAAAACAAAAAAATTTCTCAACCTTTCAAATTCATGTCAACTAGCATCCTAAATAGATTCAATCTTGTCAAAAGAGTATAATATGGTGTCCAACGGTGTTTTCTTATTCTTAGCTTATTGCTTTACCATGTTTCAACATGACAATTGCTTTTCATTTTGCGTATGTAAAAAGTATATGATAGTATATACAAATTGATAACTCAAACAAATAAACGAAAATGTAAGTGGAGAAAACAAAATCAATACCTGCGTCTGAAAATCATCTCCTGTCACAATATTACCAACAGTGCGAAGTGCAGGAATGAGAACTGAAGGAGATGGATGCCTGAAGCAACAAACAAAAAAAAGTTTTAGACCATCAACTTCATGGACATATAAATAAAAAAAACAATTGCACAGGAATTGATAAAGTGAAACACTCACAAAAGGAGCTGCACAAGCCGGGTGCATACACCTGCCTCAATCACAGCTTGAATTTTGTCATTCGTACCATCAGAGAGATACGAGAGTGCCCAACAGGCATCTGTCAAGACTTCTTCATCATTGGAATGAACTAAGCGCTCAAGAGGTGGAAGTGCTGCCCTCACCTGATAAAGAAACAACAAAGTTAACAAAACACCAAAGCAATAATCAAAGTAAATTTACTTTAAGCCATAACAGTGAAGAGTACACAGACCTCATCAAACTGAGGCTGTGGCTTGCCCCTGCAAAAGTTAGATAGTGTCCATGTGGCATTCCTCAGCATTGAAAGCTTGGCATGCTCATTCAACTGAGCCAGCAATGGCAATAAGGCTCCGTTGCTGAGGACAAGATCACGACATCTAGGGGAATCACCAGCAACATTTCCCAATGCCCACACAGCCTACAATTTTAGAATACAATTTCAGAAAGAGTTCAGTATAAATATATAATCTCTATTTGGATATTCTTAAAAAAAATCAGACAATGTAAACTTGGACAAACGAACAGGGTAAAAAAGTATTTAAAATATACCTGCTCCCTAACATCATCACTTGAAGAACCAAGAAGCTTTACGAAGATTGGGACCGCCCCATGATCAATCACCACCTTGGTGTTCTCTGAAGTTCCTGAGGCTATGTTTGTAAGAGCCCATGCAGCCTCAAACTAGACAAAAGTACCAAAAAAAAAATCAGGAAAAAAATTAAACCGCACCAGTCAAGCAACAATAACAATGCAACATAGAATCAAATTTGAACCTGAAGCTGCGGGAAATCCTCCCTGATGAGAAACTCAACAAAGCGGGGAATGACACCAGATTGAATAACTTCTTCGATTGGAGGGCTTCGTTCTACAAAATTAAAATTCGGATTATAATTACGAATACCCATTCACAATTTAAACACAAAAATTAAACAAACAAACGAAAATAAAAGCTCAAAGACAACATAATGGCCATAGTAATGTAAATTACCAATAGAAAGCAGTTTTCGGAACTGCGTAGTGGCCTCCAGCTGCAAATTATTGTTGTCAGACCAAACGCCAGCAACCATCGAAGGTAGACTCTCCAACTGCAACCAAATCCAAAACCATAAATAAGATTGACCGAAAAAAAGTAACATTAAGTAAAAACCTCACCCGAACCCTATTGTTCAAAACTCTAAACTCTAAAATCGGATCCATTCAAAGCCACAAACGAAAAGATCGACAATAAACTCTATTGTAAACCCTACTGTACCTTCTTCTCGAGGTTCGAGGGCTGAACAGAGGGTGCGAATTGCTGGCCTTGGAGGCCTTCGCGACGCTTCTTCAGCAAGCTCTCTTCGCGTTTGCTCTTTCGTATCTCGACCATGTTGTCCTCTCTCCTGCGGCGGCCCTCCTCTGCGTCGACGGACACCTTGTAACGGTTCCGGCGGACCTCGGTCCTGGCGCTCGGTCTCAGCGACATGTCGTTTGGCTTTGCTTGTGTGTCTCAAATGACAACTCGTTGTGGCTCTGTGATTTGGGACCAATCAATCGGTCGGAGACGGAGAAGGAGAAAAGAAGAAACCCCTAAGAATTATGGAATTTTTTTTTCTGAGTGTTCGAAAGGGACTACTGAGGCAGAGGGTTTGTAGATTTGGGGGTGTTTGGAATTCACAAATATGTCATTCTGGGGTAGTTTTATAATAACCGCGGTTAGGCTATGATTTTTAGTTTCTTTTTTTGAAAAAATACCAATAAAATCGCTTGCTTATCCCTTTTTGGTTCTATTTATGGGGTTTTAGGTTTTTTTCTTTTAGCAAGAAAGTGGTTTTTATTATTATTTGTTTTTACTTGTTATTATCTTTTGGTTAACAGAACTTTAGTAGTGATATGAACTACAAACAACTACGAACTTGTAACTTAACTCTAATGGTTAAAAACATTTATCCTTACATTTAAAGTCCAAAAATTCTAAGTCCTCTTATTTTATAAACAAACAAAATACATATAACATCTTTGAAAAAAGTACCACATATTCCCAATTATTTGAGTGAAGTATCTATAAGGTGGAGGTAGATGAAATGACTGAAAATTTTGAATTATAAAGCTAAATTAAAGAAAAATAATAGTTTAGATGTGTTTTTAGAGTACACGATTAGATGTTTTTTTCACTACATGAGAAATTTGTACATGAAAAAGTACATCTGTAGAATAGAGGCATTATTGTGGGATTATGTGACCTCATGTTTATCCAGAGAATCATCCAATTACTCACATTACCTGTCTATCTCAATTGAACTATATACACCAATATCTTTCCCATATCTGATCAATTTTGAATTTCACCACAAAAAAAGAAGAAGAAGAAAAAATTATTAACAAAATTAAATGTTATTCACATTTGTGTTGAATTTGACATTTGTTTTCACTATCACCAACTTGCAAGGGATGGAGAAGGAAGCATTTCATTTGGGTTAAGCTAGAGGCACAAAACAATCCTTTATATTACATATTTGAGGACTTGCTAAAAGCTGGTGGAAGTACAAATGGTGGTGGCTGCTCAGTCTGGGTTTCTCTGAAAATGGGGTTCTCTCTTGGAATGGTTGTGATGGTGGGTGATCTTGGTGGAGGAGTCGCAACATAATGTGCAGAGGCCTCAAGCACCTCTTGCCTCACATTTTCTTGCCCTTGGGAAATTCTCTGTGCACGCAGTGCTGTCAAGTATAGTCCAGCAGCAAGGAACACAGTGGTCAAGGCAAACACTCCTGCAGCAGAGAACACACCTTCTCTGATCACAAGGCAACTGGGTCTTGGTCTTGACCATTTCTTCAAATGGCCTGACTCCACACTAAGCCCAACCAGCAACAAGATCTCCCCAACAGCAAAAAACCCCCTAAATACCCCACACAAATAGTTGTTGGTTAGTTCGGCATCTTATGTTGTTAGCCTGTCAATCTAAATTATTGATTAAATGAATTCGTACTATCAATAGTTTGACAATTTGACAATATAACATTTGACAAGTGAAATGAGAGGTAATATTATGATGTAAAATCAAATTTTGGACTGGTTACTGCTAAAGAAAAGAAGTCTAAACTGATTGGCATACCAGGTTGTGAGAAAGAAGAAAGCTGCTTGCCACTTCAAGGTCTTTGCAGAAGCAGAATGATGAGGCTCCCAAGTATCCAAGAATATTGATGGTGGGGAGTTACTAATTGCAATCAACATGTATGTATGTTCCACCAGCATCACAATTGCCAACCCCAAAAATGCACTGGCTGCACATAACAGTGGTGTTTTCCCACTACTGCTGTATACACATTCATACTTTCCTCCATTCCCTTCATCACTGCTGCTCTGCAGCCATGTAACCTATGCAATCATCATCAACCACACAGAGTTTTAGATTTTGTAAATTTGTAATGTACTAAGGTGTCATAGTGGAATTGGCAAAAACATTTTGATAATTGCCAAGCAGTACCTGAGAACGAGTGGCTTCAGCAATTAGACATAGAATGAAGCACAAGAGGCCACAGAGAATGGTCAAGACCGTGAGGAAAGCGCCTGTTTTGCTACCCAAACCGGTGCTTGGACGCCTTGGTGCAAGGTCTGCATGTGTTACTGCCTTTCCCTTTGGCATTTTGGAGTTGAAAACGGCTAGAATTCATGCAGACTCAAGAAAAAGAAGAAGAAGAAGAGAAATAGGGGGAGGGTTTAATTGGACTGAGCAAAAGAGAGAGGGAATTGTAGAATTGCTTGGAGCAAAGGTTGCTTAAAACTCAAAAGGTTATAGATTCGTGGGTTCTTAAAGACTTCACTGGAAAGGTATTCTGCTCCTCTGTTCATATTTGAACTGATTCTTATTTGGTCTCACTTTTATCATTTTGGTATTGAAATTTGAGAAAGCTTTTGGTGCCTTTGCCCTTTGGTAAAGTAAAATTAAATTCACATATGCAAATCACAGACACATGCATAGGCTCATGTCAATTTGTTATAAGCCTTATTCGCGAAAATACTCGCTGCAAAATTTTTTTTTATTTTTTTATTTTGTCATTTAAAATTAAATCTTTTGACTTTGTCATTTGAATTTTACAAATGACTTTTATAAGTCAAGTTCTGATGGACATTTTGGTAATCTACTAGCCTAAATATCTCACTTTATTTTTATTATTCGCGAAAATACTCGCTGCAAAATTTTTTTTATTTTTTTATTTCGTCATTTAAAATTAAATCTTTTGACTTTGTCTTTTGAATTTTACAAATGACTTTTATAAGTCAAGTTCCGATGGACATTTTGGTAATCTACTAGCCTAAATATCTCACTTTATTTTTCGAATTTTACAAATGACTCCTTTAAGCTAAATTTCGTCAACTCTATCTATTAGTTCGTTAAAAAAGCTAATGTGGTGCCTATGTAGATGGACATTTTGATAATTTACTAGCCTAAAGATAACATAGTGTTTATTAAAAATAATTTTTTTATATAAAAAATGGAACAAATCCTTGTTTTTTTCCTCCTTTTCCTTTATTTTTATTTCTTTTGTTCTCCTTTGCAAATTAATAGTGATTAATTGATGAATGTATTGTTCCATTAAACTGTTAGTTTTAGACTCTTAGATTTCATTGATGGTTTAAATTTGAGAATAGACAATGTTAGAGTTTCAATTTGGAACTTGAAATTAAAGCACATGAGCCATACATACACACCTAGACTAGACATATCTTCTTTATTAGAAAAGACAGAGAAAATGAGCTTTTGTTTGGATGAACTTATTCTTGGCAATATAATTTGGTTAAATTTCTTTATACTACCCAAAGTCACCTTTAAAACAAGTGTTGGTCTTTCAATTTTATATATAGTAAGACGTTTCATATGGTTCAGCATTATCAAAGTGGTGCCTATCAGCATTGANAAAAAAAAAAAAAAAAAAAAAAAAAAAAGTGGTGCCTATCAGCATTGAAATGGTAGAATCCCAGCTTTTGGAATTTGCCTATCAGCATTGTTATAATTGCTTCCACATAGACATAATAACATGATGAGATGGACGGGCATTAATTATTCTTCATGAGCTTTGAAATTCTTTGATTTAAAGCCTCCAAATGTTGACAAAGAAAGGCATATTCAAAACTCCAAAAGCAAGCCCAGTTGCGAAAAAATGCTATAATAAAACTAGTAAACAACAAATCAATACAGCTAAATTATCGACCAAGGAAGAATATATGGGATGTTGGGTTGGCATTAAGCGGTGGTTTGATGATTTTTTTTTAGTTTAAATAATTAAATCACACTTGCTTTTCTTTGTTTTCTTTATATTGGCCACGTACGTAAAGAGGAAAGCTTTTCTTTTGTAACATAGTAAAAAAGAACGCTTTGCTTCAAGAAAGTTTGTCTTTCTTATTTCTATTTTCTACCAGAATAAATTTTATTTTATAGAAAAACCCTTTTTTGTGACAATTTGTATATATACAACAGCTAAAGTGGCTACTGCAAATACTTTTATATTTCATGCATAAGATAAGTGTAGGGGACTATACCTTGGTGCATCTTTGGTTTCTTAACATGGAAGACCGAAAAAAAGAAAAAAGAAAAAAAAAACATATCCCATGAGTGAGAATTTGAGGAGGACATTCCTTCTGCAACTCGCAGAGATGGTTCCTCCCTCGTAGCACTGGTTTCCGTACCATATTCCTTTAACATCTTCTGTGTGTGACTTTATACATACAAGATAGGCTGATTGAACTCGTGATATAGAAGTGGCCCACTTCCACCTGTTGCTGTACTTTGATGGAATCCAGCAAATATGAAATTTTAGTCTTCCTCTAGAAGCAAACCAATGCCTATTCTCAAATATTCGGGAAGGTGCACCCAAAAAGTAATAACAACTGCAAGTTGAATTGCAATTGCATGTAAAGGGCATTTGCTACAACACTGATCAATACATTGCACAAACTCAACTTGTTTACCAATGCCATGATTGAAGAAATTAAAGCCGTAAAGCATTTCATTTCCAGAGTTCACTTAATTGAAAAAAGGTGGGATGTGAACTCACTATATTTTACAAGTCAAGCTAAATACCAAACTGGAATGTATAAGAATCTAGCTCAGATCTTTGCTCCAGGAGGGGAGGTTTTCTTTCATTCTTCTTTTTGGTATAATCAAATTTGGAAGGACAAAAGTTGCACCACTGTAATGAACATCGAAATGTTAACAAAGACAACATTGAAAATGAAAATGCACTGAAATTCCTTTGTTACATCTACAACTATTTCCAGTCTTTTACTCTTTTCACTAGTACATCTTCATTCAAATTATCACCTCCCACTATTGGACACTAAGACAGCAAGGCCCTGAACAATGCCGTCGCTTTCTAGTAATTTCAACTATATCTCTTGGCCTTCTTTCTTTAAGCTTTCCTAAAGCAGCACATTCATGAGAATTTCCAATTTTAAAACGAACAATTCCCTCAGCATCTTCCACCTCTGGTAGAATCAGTGAATCAGATGGAAAATTATAGGCAATGTCAATTGCGTTCTGTGTTGTCCTAGGAAGGTCTTTAATACGTGATAATACCATTGAAATTTGCTCGCAAGCAGCATCAAGGCGCTCCTCTGTTTGTATTGATTCTGTAAAAAGTGTTGAGGCCATGGACTCCAATAAATGAATCTTCTCAGAATTGTCTTTCATAGTAGCCGTCTGAAAGGTGTTAATGGAAGAAGATGAACTGACACTACGCCAACGGGTGGGTAGATATTGGTCTGGAATATGAAAACAATTATTAGTTGACAGGACACGAAGAACATGCCTACAGAGGATGCCTGAAAACCCGAACTGACAGCAGCTACAGCTAATGTGCTCTTGACACGGAACCCAAATCACTTTGCACCCTCCATCTGGCTGAGTATGGTGTCTGACCTGGAAACAACCTTCATCTACCAGAAGCGATGCATATTGTGGAGCCAATACAAGTTCCTCTTGAAGTTTGCCAAAGGCATAAGGAGTAAGGACAGAGGCCGCATGTGATTCAATTGGTGAACCCGTTTTAAGGCAGACTCTCTGCAGTTTTTGTTGCATCTTTTGCTTTGCCCCAGCGCGATCATTGTAATCAACAATATTGGCCGCCTGAAAAAAGGATGTTCAACATGGTAGGCATGTTTATTTAGTATAAGAGCAAAGGATGAGCAAGAAAATAAGTGAGAAGGTTAAGAAACTTACTAAGCTAACCAAATGCCAAACAAAAAATTAAAAAAGAAAAACATATATGAAGAGGTTACCCACTTGCTCTAAAAAACGATCTAGTTGTGAATGTGCACTCAAAAAACGTTGAATAAAAGCATTAATTGACTCAGACTGACTTGTACTCATCATTCCTGCAAAAAAGTAATTCCTCAAAAAAGCTAAAGCCCAAAAAGTCCGCAGTGCATATAAGCTGATGACATGCTTATTTGCATGCAGTCCATATGTATTAACCATTTCCCTCCATCTTTCTTCAAAATCTTCCACCAAGTCCAGATTATAGAGCTGGTGAAACTCAGTTTTCCAATCATCATAACGTGATCCAAGAAGTACAGAAAACCAATCTGAGAACTTTGCAACAATATGCCAAATGCAAAAGGCGTGTTTTGTTTGAGGAGCGTCAATAGCAATAGCCTCCTTCAGCCACATGTTATGGTCAGTTAACATTGTCTGTGGAGCCTTTCCTTTCATGAACCCCAAAAATGTCTGTTTAAATATCATATAGGTATTAGGAACACAGAGAAATTAGAGACCATAAACAAACTGAAACTTGGCAAGAAGAGGGTCAAAATAACCACAAACTTTAAAAAATATTACAAAGAAATTATGTTAAGGAAACGTTAAACAAAGACCAACTACCCGATCTCATCATAACATAAGGCAGAAAGCTAGGTTACCTACATTGGACCTCATCATAACATTTGCCAGTCATGGTCAAATATCACAAAATCAATGGGGGATAAAAAAAATTTAAGACCATAAAAGAATCTCTCTTTGTTTTTAACTCTTTTGGTAAACAAACTCTATATATTAATTAGCTGATCTAAAGCTAAAACTAGATATAGAAGCAAATGCCAAGCATGAAATTTCTTTATTTTTACCTCAAATAAATTTGAACATAAAGGCCTAATATTATTGAGGCTCTATGTGGGAAAAAAGAAAATCAGAAAGAAAAGATTAGGGTGCACCATTCCATCAGGAATATGCCAATAGCCTCTTACCTTCAATGCCCAGGAATAAGATTGCATATTTTCATCCCGCAGAAGCACACACCCAAAGAAACACGTCATTCCATGATTATCTACTCCAAGCCAAATGCCCAACAGCATATCATAGGCATCCAAACGATGAGTTGTGTCAAAAATCACTGCGTCTCCAAATGCCTCATACGATTGAATAGATGAAGCATAAGACCATGCAATATGCTCCAGCCTGTTATGACCATCTATTTTAAATTCATACTTGAAATTAGGGTCTTCATCTTTCATCTTTTTGCACATTGCTATAAGATCAATTGCATCATTATCTCTGTTAACATTTCTAAAAGACTGTAGTAGGTTTCTCACATCTATCTCTGTAAATGGTAAGCAACCTAGTTTAACGCCTTTCTCCAGCTCCATCAATCTTAACATTTGTCGCACTGACATCCCAGCTTTTGCAAACATGCAAATCCGACTCTTGTCATCCAGAGATATGGAACAGTAGGCGGGAAGCAGATGCACTTCATTGGATTTCAATAGTTCATGGTTATGAATGTTGCTAAAGCCTGTAACACGCCATTCAGGGACATCAAAGTCTGCCCGCTTAACTATGCGCATATATGCTTGACAACCGCAGCGTGATGATTTGCGATTTCTTTGCATCTTTCCATCTTCAGATGGCTTCATCTGTGGATATCCACCACGATGACAAGTGAAATCTCTTCTTGTCACTCCCCGACCAACACCATCCTTGCCTCTAGTACGATGACGTCTAATTGAAAAGCCACATTGTTTTGCAAAACTGCAATAAAATTCATACGCAGCTTCTTGAGAAACAAATCTTTGGCCAACAAAGGGAACAAGATTCACAGAAGTCTGTCGTGACAAAATTGTGTCTTCTGCTGTTTCCTCTATTGTGCCAATATCATCTTGGGATAAATCTTCCATCACTAGACTTGTTCCTTCAGACATTCTTTCCTCAATAGATGAATGGGACTGCAGTTATAAATGTGCCAACAAAACTTTAATTGCTTAACAGAATGAAAATATGTAATCTAAAACAATTGCGAAAAGAAAACCAAGGGTCCAAAGACATGCTACCCAAAATTTTTCTACTCCCAAGAAGTGTAGGCAATATAAAAGGGAAATGATACCATGCTTTTACTTTTTGGCCAAATTATTCAATCATATCAACCTTAGAGGTGAGAATAGATTGGCAAGAAACTTAACAGAGTAGTCAATAACTGTTTCTTCAATCTTTTCATAATTTCATTGGTTAAACAGCTATTATCTGCATGAGTCCAGTTTACAAGCTCAATACAGCTTAGCATATGCAGCATTGGAGAGTCCAATATGGTATTTCAAATGGCATACCAGAAGAAAAGGGATAAAACTTCAATGAGATATTATCACTCAGCATAAACATATGCATTACAAACTAAATTGCCAATCCAACCATATAACACCTAACAGGCCAAAGTTGCATGATGTTGGTGCATTTAACATTCAATTAGAATCTATTTGATGGTACTATATAAACTTACTTGGAGACCTATGATCTGCAACTCATTTGGAGTCCTTCAAACTCTCAAGAATCTCATATAGGTCTCTTCAAAATGTATTCTTCATCCCACAAATACAATCTGCTCTGCTCATCTTCAACCTCCTCAACATCTAAACCATATCTCCATCCACCTAAATCCCAGAAAACACCCATTACAAATAACGCCACCAAACAATAAAAAATCAATCATATGTATAAAAAAAGCTGAATTCCTACATGGTTATCAATCCGAAAAGAATTTATCTAATTTATAGATAAATGAAAGATTAGAGAAAAAAAAAACATTATATATATATATATACCTGAAATGTGTATGTAACGGTCAATAACTAACTGAAATTAAAGAGCGAGAGTGAAAAGAAAGAAAGTGGCGGGGAGGTTAAGGAGGGGAGAACAGAGCGCATCCAAGGGAGAACGATACCCATTTGCGTAGAGGTGAGCTATCGTGCGCTTTATGGATGCACGGCGTTATCGAGCGCATAGGGATGTCCTTAGCCGTTGGATTGAGACGGGCTAGAACGGGCTTGCTTTGGGCCCGTGATTTGAGGGGGTTTGTTTGCTTACGTGCGCAGGTGGCGCACGGAATCAACAAGTGAGTGTTGAAGTGTGCGCGTTACTGCTGGCGGTGTACGTTAGAGGAAAACCTAGTTGTCGCTAATCTCTT
The DNA here is from genome assembly GCA_003254885.1 of Purshia tridentata. Classification (NCBI taxonomy): domain Eukaryota; kingdom Viridiplantae; phylum Streptophyta; class Magnoliopsida; order Rosales; family Rosaceae; genus Purshia; species Purshia tridentata. Next base: position 27,553 of record QANT01006555.1, read on the forward strand.
ATGGAGTTGTGGGCTGTAGAATAGAATGGGCCCAGTTGGATTGGGTCGAGTCTGTCACTGCATGGGCCCAACTCACTCCTTATTTCCAAGCCATGCTTGTATGGGTCAACCGTCAACACAACCATTTACAAAAAAAACCACAAGTACATTTTATTTCATGACTCATGAGTAACCTATAAGTGGCTATAAGACAAAACTATTTACATAGCTATTATTTTGATATTAATGTTTGATTTACTAATCAATATATATTAGTCCCTTTGATCTCTTGCCACGCATGTTACGTAAGCGTGTTAATTGAATTTTCTAAACATGTAATTAAATTTTTTATTTTTTATTTGTTTTAAAATACAAAAAACATTTTGATATAATTGCAATTACCATTTCATTCGAAATTTTGATCTTTCTGAAACTATTTACTATAGTGGCTGGATTGTTTTCAGAAAAATGTATGTCTTAGATCAGTTGGGTTAATTTCTTTTCTTATATTATTTTGGTCTTAAATTTTATCTTTTTATAATTTTTTTAATTTAAAGTATTTTGTAAAATTTTAAGAAAGATTAAATGAGTCTTTTTTAAAAATTTGGACGCAAATAAAATATGAGATGTACCTAATAATATTAGAAAGGGCACCAATAATTAGGGCATACTATAGCACAAGCCTTTATATTTTTATATATAGATAATAATGACCGTGTTTGAAGATTATCATTAAGCTTTTAAAGATTTGCAAAGAGCGTTGGAATGCTGAACAAAAAATTATCCAAACATGAATTAAAAGCTAGTGGATGGAATTGTTGTTTTAAAGGAATAATAGAAATTCAGTCTAAATAAAGATAAAATGAGTTGACGTGTACGTTGTACGTTTTGAAGTTGCTTAATTGGGCCATTACATCCAACAATATAGCTCCAATATTGTCTTAGCTCGGTGATGAAGTACGAACAGTAGCAAGCATATATAGCTAGGTTTCCAGTATGCACCAAATAAGAAATTTGAAAAGTAAGGCAGTGCATGTGAACCAAATTTAGTAAGTTATACAGTTAAGTAGCTGAGAACAAAAAGGCAGATATGACCTAGCAAATTAAGCTATATATAGCCAATTATCATAACAAACAAAAAGTTGTAGGTAGCTATAAGCTAGCTTCATATATCATCCAATCATGCAAATTGCATAAAGTTAATAGGTTAATTTGGTGGACCTAGATTGTTCCATGGAATCTTTGGATATTACGTACGTGCCAAATATATATATAATAGCTAGTGCATACAAGTCAAGTCGTCGATCTCTCCCCTGTTCCCATTACTCGGCAAAATCTTTTAAATCATAACCAGATCGATCAACATATCTTTGAAGCTAGGTATATAAATGGTAGAAAGTATATATAAGATGATTGGCATTTGGAAACTTGGATGAATGGGGTTTCTGTGCTTTGTGCATTTTGCAACGTGTCGCACTCACCAACCTCCGGCCCCTACCTGCAGGATGCTCTGCGCCCAGAAACTTGCTTTTCTAATTTTTCTAGCCTTTTGGTGTTTTGTCGTCTTTCAACGTTCGGCTTTTTAACTTGGACTAGATTGCCATATAAAACCAGTCCAAGTAGTACCTGCAAGTTCACAGCTACCTACTTTTATGCATCATCCAATGAACCATGCACACCAACCATAATGCATATGCATTTCGCCCGACCTTACCATATAATACAACCGTCAACCATTTCTCTCCAAACCTTCGACTAACTTACCCTCTACTCCCATGCAACTTTACCATCCTCCCACAATTATGTCTGACATTTAAGGTTTTTTTTTTTACGATTTATTGTTAAATTTTTAATTAATTAACAGAATTTCTATTCATTTTAATTAAGGGGACTTGACTTCTATTCATACTTTCAATAATATTGTTTTTTGGGATTCATTTTTATTATCACCGTAAATATTATTATCAGTATGAATGAGTGATACGTGTGAACATATATAATGTGATAATGCTCACTGCCACTTTTTTGTAGTGAGCAAAAATGGATTCTTGTTCTTTGTTCGCTTTTATTTCTCTATAGTCAATATATTTTACGTGTACAAAAAGAGAAATAAGAAAAAGAGGGGAGAGTAGGGGACACCCGCCAGATTAATTGGTGGTGGGGACTGGGGATCGGGTCGGGGAGGGTAGTGGGTGGGGCTTGAGTGGTTCTGACTTCTGAACTCCTGGATGTTTTTTATTTTTCTATTTTTTTTGTCATTTNTGACTTCTGAACTTCTGGATGTTTTTTATTTTTCTATTTTTTTTGTCATTTTATTAAGGGTAAAAGTAAAACTGAGTTTGACAAAAATAAACAAAGTTTGATAGGAGCCAGGAGGTATAATAAGAAGAACAATCAAGCTCCTTATTAATTAGGTCGTGAAATTTATACATCATTAAGCATAATTACATGGCTTTGAAAAAAAGAAGAAGCATAATTACATGGCATGCTTTAGGAACGTTATATATAGAATATTTCTTGGAATATTAATTATTTTAATTTGGATACAAATTACTAGTGTACTACTAATTGATTAAGCAGCATATTTGATAAAAAATATTAATTAAGCAGCATAATATGCTTCCGTACGTGGCCATGCATTAACGAAGCTCCCCAAGACATAATTTGTATCACGTACATATACTTTTTTGATGGAGGAACAATTATTACTCGTTGATGCTTGTTGGATGGAGGAACAATTTTTGTACATATAATTTCTCTCTCACAACATACTTATAAATTTCATTAATTATGTATATATAGATGAAGCGGATGTGCCCACCACCGACCCTCATCCCCCCAGCCACTGCCGACGACTCCATCCGCTACTCCTTTATGCACTTCCTCATCCCTCTTTGTTTCTCTCTCTCTTGAGCGTGAACACCGCTGAACCCAATGGGTCTCTGCGGCTTCACCAACCTCCGATCAGAAAGAGAGAGAGAAAGAGATATGGGGCAGCATAGAGGTGAGCATAGGGGGGAGTAGTCAACAATTGCTTGGGGGTGGGGGGGCCAGTGAGGGTCGATGGTGGTAGGGGTGGGCACATGCCCCACTAACCTATCAACACTGCCCAAGGCCTCCCGACCAACCCATCAACCGCTCTTCCATATTGGTGCAATCCAACGCATACCTGACTATAAATGGTTAGTTTCGGCTTTCAACCTCCACTGATTGAAACGAAACTAACTCGAGCCGCCGCATCCACTCTCTTCTTCGACCATCACCTTTACATTCACCATCGAGCTCCTTCACCAGCGAGTATTCCTCTCCCTTCTCCCTTCAACCACCTTCAGTCTTCTTTTTCTTCCTCTCCTCTTCTTTCTCTTCTCCTCGTTGTCGGGCTCAAACCTACTCGCCTGCCAAACCGAGGTTGTCACAACCCGAACCGAGCCATTTACATCTCAAGTATTTTGGGTGGAGAGTTTTCCAACTCGACACTTCGGCTTAGCTAATTAACCGAGGGGGCCTCCACCCGCCTAACCCGATCGACACCCACCACTAGGTGGTGGGGAAGTTTTAGATCATTCCTTCCACTTTTTTTATTATTATTATATATTATTTAATTATTTTTAGTTTTATAAACATTTTTTAAATGGTAATACAATTTTGTCCTTAAAATTTGGTCACGTGACCAATTTTTTAAAACATTTGGGTTGATAATAGTTCTTGATTGAATTAAAATTAAAATGAGATATTCAACTTAAAATAGAGGTATTTGGAGTTCTTTTGCTAAAATTTTCTAATATGAGAGAAAAATTACACCCTGGTAATAACTTTTCTATCTTGGAGAGGCGAGAACCACACATGGTGTGGCTAGGTATTTTTCCATGAAGCTAGCTAGCTAGCCAGACCTAGAAATAGTTCTTTTTTTTTTTGGTAAGAGGGAGGGCCAAAGGCCCACCTAGAAATAGTTCTGGATATGCTTGCTTTGGGTATTTATATTTATGTAAATCATACATTTTCAATATCAGAAATGAAGCTATTTGGGTTTTCACTGACGGACTGTAGTGACCAACTGCCCAGGACGAAGCTCAAGAGAAAGAGGTTTGAGTGTTACTACTGCGGCCGTGAGTTTGAAACTTCTCAAGGATTGGGAGGCCACCAAAACGCACACAAAAAGGAAAGGCATCTAGCCAAGATGGCCACCTACATACAATTACAGGACCAGCAATCTCAACCTCAGCCTCTTCCTCCTTCTCACTATCATCAACAGTCTATGAACCCATCATTAGTTTATAATTCTAGTGAGAGTGGGTCGTCCACGAGCTTTAATGGCGGTCATGTTGTTGATATGGCTCCAAATCCACCAGTAATAGCAGTGCATGCACAGCTGGTGGTAGCCCCCAAACATCCTCATCAAGGTAGCTTCATATGCTTCAAACAGACACAGGCGCTGCCCGCGGCTGTGCCCAAAGTAGATGAAGGAAACCAAGTTGATCTGCGTTTGAGACTTTGAGTAAGTCTCGCCGTCTGGTGATCGATGATTATCATGTGTGTGTATATATAGCTCTGGAGCATTTGTGTGTTATATATGCATGGTTGAAACTTGTGGTCAACTCTTCTGTGTGCCCAAAGTAGATGTATTAGATCTACTACAAATCTATAGCTTCTTGTGGTCAACTCGATCTTCTATTTTGCAGGCCTGATGTTTGTTTGCAATTTGTGTATATAATTATATTAATTTGCATGGTTGAAACTTGCATGTTCATGGATCAAGTTAATTAATTAAGGGGTAAAGATTGTCTACAATTGATGTGCTGCACGATGCATGAGTTATATATATAGATGATCGATCGGGATGTCTGTCTCCCAAGTTCCAAACACACAGACACACACATATATATAGTTAATTTTTCTCTTAATCGGATGTTAATATTTAGATACTGTTTAATCGATCAACAATGATTTGTAAATTTAGTATATTTTTCTTCTCTTATATAGATCTATAGACATATATTAATTTGAAAATTAAACCTAAAACTTAATCCCTAACGAAAATTCAACACCTTAAAATAACTAATATCAACGAGACTGATATCAAATAATTAAAAAATTTGATAAAATTTGACTGATGAGAATGCCCTGCCGATTGATTTGAACTTTAATATTTGGCTGTTAATATAATCTTCATATTTGGCTGTTAATATGGTTTGAACTTTGAACATTCGGTTAACAGAATATTATTTCTGTATATTATATTTATATGAAAATCAAAATTGTACCTCCAGTTAGGATCTTATTTACGAACCTTGATTATTGAAGTTCATAACTATAGATAGAAGCTATGTGAAGTTAAAGTTACTCATTAATTGTCTTTTGCCCCCTCTTATAATATTCTTTTTGTGTAAATTTAGATATTTTTAATGTTGCATATAGTAGTATGTGTAAGCATTATGTTACAATAATATTATATATTGATATCACATTGTGTATTACCTCTTTAATAAGGTAAAACTTACTTATTTGGTGGATTCTAACTTTATAAAAAAGATTGTACATAATATAGTATCAAAATGTGGTCCTTCTAGCATTACTCATAATGTTATTAGAAATTAATAAAATATTATACAATCTCTCTATAGATAAAATGAAAGACTATATGTTTTCAATGATTGTGTACATCTACCAATCATCTTATTTTGTAATAAATATTTATTATAAAAGTAAATTAACTGATGATGCTCGAAACTTCTAGGTTTGTAAACGTCAGCAATCACTTGATTTTTCCTTCTTACAAGATGACAAATGAGTCCTATCATATGAGCTCCCTAATTGGAAAGTTTATCCTCTAAAATTAAAGTTAGAAGAGTCGCTTGGAGATTGCCAGATAAGTCAATAAATCACAATTTAAAAAGTGATCGAATTTGCTAGAATGTTAGAGATGCTCTCACTTCCTCAAACCCCTACCCAATTAATATTGATTCCTATGCTTCGACCAAATTGATCAATCTCTGGCCAGTTAGACACTTAGGCCCACATTGGCTCATCAACAACCATATATATATAACACACCCATTGAGTATTTGTAATACTGTTATATATTTCCTTAAATAGGCCACCCTTAGAATATAGAGGTTCACCGTCCATGTGAGCCAAATTGGAAGGTATTATCCTTCTCTAAAAGTACCAGTCATTTACTGTACAATTCTGAAAAAAGAATAAAAGAGTTTTGTTGTACAGCTTCATCGCTCATTTCGAGCCTCAATTAAATATAGGATGTTTATAGAGGGCCAATTTTGGAAGCTAATCTAAGTACCAAACAATTTATTCCTCCCTAAAAAAAAATCAACATAAAAATTCTTATTAAGTTGCTGCATGCATACGAATTAAGCAGATGTTAGTCAAATTATAAGCCCATAAAACACCACAAAGAAAATTAAAACAGGGAGAAATAAGAAATTTAAGATCTCCTCCAATAATGTCTCTCTAATTATTTCTTAATTCCATTTTATTACATTTCATTATTCACATTAAAATTTTATCATTCAAAAGGAACATACAGTAATGTAAAACTATATATATTGTACACGAAAAATGTGGTGGATGTGGCACTACTCAAAATCTGTCACCTCTTATGTACGTACATTGGAAACGAATGCTCTTAATTTGTTTCTCTATGTTGTATCCTCATCATTTCACAACATAGCACCCCAAGTCCCTCTATAAATAAAATCATTTCTCTTCCACAACTATTAGCTTTGAATAATATTCTTCTCTCTCGATCTCCATCTCTCTCATTGCTCTTCGACTCGTCAATCTCGACCGGTCGGAGAGAAATATGAGAGAGATGGATGAGATGCAGGCAACCAATGGTAACGAGGTCAATGAGTGGGAGCATAGAAAGTATTCGCGCAAAACATCGTCAATTTGGGGGTTCACGAATTCAGAGCTCAAGAGACAACGTCGAGTGGCCAAATACAAGTCGTACACGATTGAATCCAAATTCAAGGAGTCAATAAAGAATGGGATTCGTTGGTTCAAGAACAAGTATGCTACACTTGTATATGCGTAGCTTCAGAGAATTAATGTCAATGAATTCATATACGTTGTATGTACATGCATGTCTGCATGTAATTAAATTAGATTTGCATATGCACAATTGGTGATGGCCTGAATTTAAGGTTAATTGATTATGGATTAATTCTTCCAATTTTCTGTGTGATTTGTTCATTCATATATCTGCATCTATATATATTAATTTTTTGAATTTTCATTTGGGTCGTTAACGCGAGAGGGATGAAAAGAATGAGCTAGCAATATGATCCTTCAAATTAAAGACATGCATATATCTGAGGGTCAGTTAATCTCCATTAGGTTTCAGTCAATTTTTCTTAATGAATTGATTACTATATTTGAGGATCCAGGGATCTCTGAGAGAATTGAACTTCTAATTAAAGGAGTTCCCAAAGAACTTCTTCCTTAAAATTTTTTTTTTATTTTATAGTTTTTTTCCTTAATTGTTAGGAAAGGAGAAGTAGCTACAATTAATATATGAAGGAAAATGATTTGGGTCTCAAAATTGCCTCAATGAGGTGAAATTTTCATTTCATAATTGTGATTATCCACTTCATATTTCATTTGCCATATCAGTATTTTTAATAATATAACTATTCTTTTAATTAAAAAAATAAAAATCTGAAAAACATACAAAAAAATTCAAAAACATATAGAAAAATTAAAAAACCATACAGAAAAATTGAAAAGGCAATTCTTAGGTACATAGCCCTGAAATCATACAAATAAGTTAGTTTTCAAAGTTAGGAATACTGCTAATTATATCAAAAAAAAAAGAATACAAACACACAAAAAAAGTAGTTTGAAAAGAGTGGACAAATGGCATACGCACAATATCAGGCAAAACCATGCACATTCTTTACATTTCTTTTTCACATAAAAAGATACTTTAGGGATCATCAGTTTTTTTTTTTTTTTTCCTCTTCTTAAAATTGGGAAGGGAGCATTTGAACTTAGCATGCCATGGAAAAAAATATCACTAAATTAATAGTTAGTTGATGGGTTAATAATTTTAAAAACGATTTTGGTAGAAGTATTAGGTATATCATAAATTTTAAAATTTGGGTTTTTTTTAATATAATATATTTTTGAGTGCCCACTCATATGATCATATCACATCATTATCATTACTGGGCTAGAGAAATTTTTTTTTTTTATATGACTGTCATACGCCATTATTATGTGTATGTTGAATACTCAAAAGAAATCTAAAACACAACTCCATTGTATACAGATTTAATTGTATTGAAAGAAATTAACTTTAAAAAAGAAAATGATAGGAGTACATCATGTATAGAGCTTGCCTATAATCTAGAACATGATAAATTTTTGCAACCATAATAGGATCTCATGACTTCGGATGCATTTGACTAAGCAAGATCAATTATAAAAAGGAAAAAAAAAGAAAAGAAGAGAAGACTTAAATGTACTTATAGCAGGGTTAGAGTTACAGAAACTCTGTACCCTTCCAAGCCAATATAGGGATGAATCTTGCTCTCCGGATTCGACATAGAGGAACTTAAACTCATACAAGGTTGCAGCTGCTTGAGAAAATCAAGAGCCCTGCAACAACAAATTAGGAAATATCAGGAAGTGGATTTTGAGGGGATGATTCCATGAGTATTGATATCATAATTTAACTTATTGTTTGTAATATAATATAAAATTTAATTAAAAGGATAGATATATCCTTAAAAATTTTGATGTGGCAATTAATTATGACGTGGCAATTAATTATGACGTGGCTTTAAATTAATGAAACAAAATTACGACTTGAAAATTTTATGTTACTGAGGCCTTTTGAGACATCTAATTTTGAGGCCCTCTAGCGCTCTCCTTACATAAATATATAAGAGTGGTGATATTTCCACCCCTCATTCATATTTTCTCACCCACCATATTTTTCTACCTCCTTGTAAATTTCCAAAAAATATTAATTTAATTATTTCACCCCCTTTTTTCCCTAAATTACCCTTATCTCTTTCCACTTTATCTTCTCCTTCTCCCACACTAACCATAAAAAGGTAAAATAAAATAAACCAACCATGGCATCCGCCACTGATTCTAGGAAGATAGATGGTAAATAGAATGCAAATTATATCAATATCCCACCAAAATATAAATATAAACTACAAAAATTATTGAACTAAACAAAATTAAAAGCATCGCTCCACATATATTTACATATATATTCCACTGACTTGTAGATAAATTACAGATCAACAATTAATTGGGATATTGACAACACAATTTCCTGCTATCTATGCACGTAAGATCTCAAACAAAGGTCCAATTTAGCACAGCTTTCGCAAGCCACCCACGACCAAGGAATGTAATATCGATTTCGATGGAAATTTCAATGGAAATTTCTACGGAAATTTCGACGGAAATTTCGACCGAATTTCGATTTCGCTAGGGTTTAGACAAAAACTACGGAAATTGCTATTAAACAATGGAAATTTTAAATGAAACTTTACCATATGCTTATTTAATACATTATCTACTATATTTATAAAAAACATTAAAAGAATCAAATCATATTGTAAATTGTATGTGATATAATGTAAATATAATGGACGCTGAAGACAAATTATATTAAAAAAATATACTACAATAATTAATAATTACATAAATAACATATTAAATTTATTTATACTACAATATTAAATCATGAATTAAATAAGTATTTAATACCACATATATATAGGGTATAAAGTATATGATATTAGATTCAAAGTATTGGGTATAGGGTACAAGGTTAAAGGGCTTTAGGATATTTTTAATTAGTTTTTATATG